>WSTJ01000110.1:0-42347 GCA_019623705.1 Ceratobasidium sp. 428
ATGATGACAATAAAATACTGAAATCCTACAAGTCCTCTGTCAGTCAGCCCATATATCGGATCCAGTGAGAACGTACCGTCCCGATAAAGTGTTCGGACGAGCGGAAGGTGGAGATGTGTGATTGAGGTGGTGGATAATTGCCATGCTCGTATAGCTGTGATGGCAAATATGATCGACTATGATTTTCAGTTCATCAGCATGTGTCACGCTTCCATAGTAGAGATTCAGGCGTACTTCGAGTATCAGCGACGGAATCCATACTGTCCAACTGTAATCCGATGATGAGTTCACTCCTAAGGTGACTGAAAGAGAACACTTGCAGGTATCCGACAATCTATATAACCGAAAGCAATTGTCAACACAAGCTCAAATAAACTAGGCCAGGAGAAATCGCATACCTGTCCCCAACAAGTGTGTATTAGAAATGGTTCGGGTTGCACCTGCGTTTAATTCTCAGCCGGATAACGATTTGACTACGCTGGTTGAAACGCACCGTCACTACCTTGTCCAATACCTCGATCAATATTAGACAGTATCTTGGTAGTCATTCACTTACCGACCGTTTGAAACATCCCGGCTGTTAAGAGCGCAAACGTGCTAGTTAAATAGAGCACAAATGCAGCGATTAGCGCTCGACGTATTCGTATTGTATTACCCCATAATGCGTTGGCGCGCATCAGCATGAGGGCTGAAGCGGGTCAGTCGTTATGATGATTCTAAGGGGCATGGGAAGCTGGCTTGCCGTGAACCTGGCGATTTCATTAGCATACATTGCTCTTTAATGGAACAAGGAAACGGAGCGTACTGAAGCAAGGAAAAAGAAGTTAAAGTATCCTTCCGTGAGAAACCACGTGCGGCAATACTGTAGAGATTAAGCCATCAATGTCAAGGGACATCAGAAGGGTGCATACTCTGGTTGTTAAGCCCCTTGCTAGTCCCCCTTTATCTGCGCCACAAGGAGATAAGTTTATCATGCGGAAATTTGACCCCGAAAACTCACCGTAAACATCAACAACGAGAACCAAAGGAGTCTATCACGAAACAATGAGCTCCTGTCTCTACAACATCATGTTTAATAGCGTACCATATATCGGTTCTAATAACCATGCTAGAATCAGAGCTGACGGGAGTTCTGAGTTCTGAGTTATACGTACCACAAGGAAGATGATTGACACAATGTTCCCCGGTCTCGACCATATCAACTCGATCTATTTTAGGTGCGCCGTTGGAGCTTAGACGTCAATGATACCACAAAGACCAGACTTACCTCGTCACCCAGCGTTAATAGGTGATCATATAGCAGAACAACGAACCCGGCGACTACAGATCCCATTTGTCAATGTAATGGGGTTGCACGGCGGCGCCAGGGGCTTACAAGTCAAATGTCTAAGTATGAATGGTCAGACACCACTCACGAGATTTCCCGAGCCACAACATACGACGCATACCTGCTCGCAACGAGATGTTCAACGTATGTGGACACCATGGAAATAACTGTAGACCCAGCCATCGCTCACGGGAGAATAAGTTCACTTGGGAAAACCTCGTCTTCCTGCCGCCCCTCGCAGAGCCTTAAAACCTCCATTGAACTCCGATTTGTCCGGACATCCGCCGGGACAAGAACATCAGATTTTCTTGGGGATGCCAAGGGTCAGCCCAACCAAGACTCACCCTGGCATTTTACATTGTGGCGCTAGTTGGTGGCGCTAGTCCTGGGTCCTGTGTAGATCCACCGGATGACACGTGAAAGCACGCAAATTCAGATTCAAATGCCAGGAGTCCAAGAAGGCGTGGTCGTGAGCGCATACCTTCGCACATCGACGCCCGCGTCCGTCAAGCGTTTGCTTCGGTTCCTGACGGAACCAATCGTGTTGGGATCGGAATATAAACGGTGGGTATCAATAGACCAAAGCATCAGCTTGCTGGCAATTTTATGATACGAACCTAATTAAAACAAACGAGCAACCTAACCAGGGGACGTCGAATGCAATATATTCGTGTACGAGTATCCAAGGCAAGTTGTTGATGTCGGTCTCGGAGACACGGTCGTCAAATGATTAGTTATAATGATTAATTAAAGCTTGAGCTTTTCACCCCTGCGGCTCCTGCCTTATATGGGGGACGGCTTTGCTGGATTGGTAGTTGAGGGCCTGAAACCCTTACTTGAAAGCCTCATGTCCCGCTCCTCCCTGCTTGGCGTATTAGCAAGGTTCCGCTTCGAGTCCATTCTCTAGACCGTTCCTCGTATTGCAGGACGAATACTTAACTAGTCTTTCACGTGCGTCCCATGTAATACACATTGAAGGATTAGCTTGGTGCTCTCGGGTATGAAAGTGCCTGGAATCTACGGAATAGCAAGGATATTTCCAGAAGAGAACAATTCATACAGTCGTAATGAGGGTTGGGGTCATCGGCATCGACGACGAACTCATAGGGCCAGCATGTCACGTGACGATGGGACGCCCCGACTTTGGCCCGCGCGGGCCATGCGGCCGCTCCAAAATCATAAAGCGCCAACCACATGTCTAATAACCAAAATCATCATCCAAACGCTGCTATCCTTCCGTACTTCGTGGCCACTTTTGAGGATTATGCGGTAACGATTAAACGAGATACAGAGTACAATGTGTGGTCCGCCTCGCTACATTGTTGGTGTGGCACTAACTTTGATCTGGGCAGACCGTTATTAAATACATCCAGAAGTCTATCCCAACGTTACGATCAGTCAATGCCCAGAACATACGTATATCTACAACACTTGCTGAATATGGCGATACTCTCATACGAATTAGTGAAGAAACCTGGCCGGATTTAGTGGATTCCGTGAAGAACGCTAAAATCATTCTAGATCGTCCGGCCGAGACTAGCGACCTATCCTCCAATTTTTGCGTTGGAGAAACTAAGTGTCTAGGCCCTTCTTCATCGAGAAAACTCATAGCGAGCACTATCACCGCTACCAATCAAGCCGCTCAAGAGGCTGCGCCCGATCTTGCTCGCAAAGGGCCATCTGATCGCTTCTCAATTGTCATGAAAACCAGGTCATGCTCCCACTTTGAACTAGACAATACTCACCGATTATCTAGTATCAGAAGTTTAAAAGCGCAGATAGAGTATGAATCTGGAACGCCGGCTGCTCTACAGAGGCTTGATCTTCTCGGAAATACCTTGGATGACGTATGGACCCTCGAGCAAGCGGGGATCACGCAGAAAACAACTTTGGATCTCGTCTTGAGTACAAGAAAATCTGTGGTTTATTGCTTTGCGCCTCATCACGGCACTCAGGAGCAATTCACTCTTTCTAACGTCGAGGTGAAATGTGGCTCGGACCGAGCCTGGGAACTTGTAGCGCTCGCCAGTGGGGGAGGCTCAGATCGTAGCCATTACAGCCAATCCAGGCGCTGGAAGGTAGACGTGGCGCACGATGGGGCCATATGGAATCGCACTTCTCAGACGGATTTTGAATGCCTGTTTTGGGACGGCGCGTAAGTTTCTTGGTATGGCTGAATGCTAGTACTTACGTCTTGGAGTAATTATTAATAGGCCAAAACCTTCCGTACCTCATGTCACAACACAGTTCAAAGACCTTTGCCACTCCCGCGATTGGATCAAATCAATTACCGCAATTGAGCCTCAGAACTCTGCACTCGTTCCGCTAAGACATATCGAGTCTTATATATCAAGCGTACTTTTGACCATCGGATTTAGCTTGTGTTCGAAATTTCTAAGGTAAGCCACTTTATTGTTCTCAAATCCGCTCGTGGGTTTGACCTCTCGCTTTTAGACTTTTTATGCCTTATCTACAATCGAAATCTTGGAAGCATGTCGCTGTCCGTTTTCTAAGTCAAGCGGATACCGAAAAGTCGTCGATTCTTGAAATTAATCCGCCTCCTACAAAGCGAACCCGTATCACAATGCTTTACAAAGGGCTGAGCAATATGGACGAACTAGTTTGGGGTACTTCTCGTATAGGCCTCGACAACAACCCGGAGGTTTGGAAAGATATCATAGCTGCGGAGTCTACAACGGGGATAGATCGCGATGTGTTCTCTGTCTACGAGATAACCTGGATGGAAATTTTTTGATTCAATAAACGACGTCTCCAGGGGTCTCAATCGTATTCTCCGAGAATCCAGTCTCTTTCTGATTGATTGGTCGTGTTGCTATTTAGTGGATGTATGCACAAGCGAATTTCATACTTTGTATGCCAGTTTGTAGTCCTAGCCCGAACTTGCTGCCAGAAAAGTGGAATGCTAAGTCATTCGAACTCTGAAACACTCAAAAAGAAGATATTGCAAGACACATATCATACTATAAAACGAGATATATACAACTAAAAAAACATTAGCACAAAACCAAAGTGTATGCCAACAAGAACAATAGACCATTCGAAAAATAAATAACATATATATCTATACAACCAACACAAGGCCAACCACCAGCACACGGCTCACTAACAAATCGACTCCCAATTACCCGTCAACATATATATCCGCCTACCAAAAGAGAAATCTGTATCACAATACTCTACAAACACCTCAATGATATGAGCAAAGTTCTTCTTGTTTGAATCTCGACAATGATCTGAACATCTAAAAGAACATTATTGCGGCAGAGTCTACAGGCTCAGGGGGGATCGCGATGTGTTTTCCGTCTAAAATAGCATGGACTGGAAACTCTTGACACGGTATACAGTTGCATCCAAAGGAGCGGTCGTAATTTCTGAGGGTCCTGTGTCTTTTTGGCCAACATACTATTGTTGTGAGTGTATGCTAATTTTACCAGTCAATCTCGACTCTATCTATGATTCTCGTGTGCACGACTTGATCTAGTAGCTAGTTCAATAACGACGAGCCAAGATCCGCAAGCTAACAAACGAAGCAATCTTCTGTGATATTGAGAGTGTTTGCCCATGCGTAATAGTCACGTGACCGAGCGGTAGCCACTCGGCCCTAGCTCATGATCAGCGCCATAGCTACTCCGTACGACCACCGACCAGTATGTCAAACAATCAGACTCATTCAACTGCAGTTCTCCCATACTTTGTAGCTACCTTTGAGAGTTGCACAGTAGCCATCAAACGAGATGCAGAGTACAATGTATGTGAACCACCAGCGTCGTTGCGCAGCTAACCATTGTTCGTTCCAAGCAGGCTGTGATAAAATACATCCAAAAATCTATCTCAAAATTGCGTTTAGCTGATGCACAAAACATATACATATCCATAACACTTCCCGAGTATGGGGATACGTTCATACGAATTAGCGAAGAAACCTGGCCAGACCTAATGGATCATGTGAAAAGCGCTCAAATCATACTAGATCATGACGTAGAGGCTCGCTGTTCGTGCTCCAAGCTATGTGCTAGAGGATTTGAGAGAGTGGATCCTGCCGAGCGAAGCGAAAATGTAGCAAGCGCCATCAGCGCTACGAATCGACGTGCTGAAGGTTCGTCCCTCAATTCTGGCTTCTCATAGGCAGAAACTCGGAATTTATACAGAGACAAACCAGATAATCTTGCTCAGACAATAGCGTCAGAGGATATTGCTGTTAATCCCGATTTCAAAGGACCTCACTCTTGGACGGAACGTTTCTCGATTACCCTACTAACAAAACCCTGGGCCCAATTCCAACTAGACAATGTTCACCGGACTTCTAGCATCCGAAAACTAAAGGCTCAAATCGAATATGAATCTGGCATACCGGTTGCTTTACAGAGGCTCACTCTTCTCGGTAGACCACCAAATGACGCACTGATCCTCGAGCAGGCTGGCGTAATAGAAGGAACGGCTTTGAACCTCGCGTTGAATACAAGAAAGTCTGCAATCTACTGCTTTGCACCCCGCCGTGGTAATCAAGACAAATTTACTCTCAATAATGTCAAGCTGGGGTATACTTTAAATCGAGCCTGGGAACTTGTAGCGCTTGCTTCTTCTGATAAATCAAACTACTGCGATTATATCCAGTCTAAGTCTTGGAACGTAGACGTTGCGCGTGATGGGTCCATATGGGACCACTCTTCTCAAACGGAGCTTGAATATCTTTTTTGGGATGGCGCGTAAGTGCTTATTTCATAGTTAATCCCGGTTCTTTCACCTGAGGCTTAATCCAGATCAAAGCACTCTATACCCCTTCCTGTAGAACTCAAACCTAGTTGTTCCATGGATTGGATGAGATGTACCGCTTCACTTGAGTTTCATAACTCCGCAGTCGTTTTGTTACAAGAAGTTAGGTCATACATCTCGACAGTACTTTCGTCAGTGGGATTTGACCCTAGGTCGAAATTTCCAAGGTACGTTTTTTTGCTTCACTCCGGACGGCTCCCGAGCTTGACGACCTTTTAGGCTTTTTATGCGCTCTATACAGTCAAAACCCTGGACGCATATTGCTGTCCGTTTTCTACGTGGGGTGGATTCCGAGAAGTAATCATCCCTCGAGATTGACCCACCCCCTCAAAGGCACAGTCGCATCACGATGCTATACAAGGGACTGAGCGATTTGAGCGAGCCAGCTTGGACCGCTTCTTGCATCAGTTTCCAAAAGGGTCCGGAAAGTTGGAAGGACGTGATAGGAGTAGGGCCAAACGGCTCAGCGGTAGATTATAACGTCTTCTCTGTTTGTGAGATCAACTGGATGGAGCTCCCATGACTTGCTGCAACGTATTTCCAGTCCCAGACTCTCTCATCGATTCGTTATGCAGCCGTTTTAGTGGATGTATGCTAGCGCTATAACCTGATTTTACGTTTCATTTAATGAGTTAGAGCGCTTGGCAAGTGTTTGGCGACTACAGCTCCTGCATCGACTTGCTTCCACGGGCAAGATACTAGGTGGATATGGGATAGCACCGAGCATCAGTCCACCTCGAGGCGAACCATATTTGAGCCAAATCACCTTTAGAGGTTGGCATGACCGAAATGGCAATTGGTCTTCAAATGGATGCGTAAATGCTTAGTTCCGTGACCGCGGAACTTGTTCTTAATTTTCTAGATAGAATGTACAAAGCTTGTAGCTAGCAATAACGTTGGTCTTGATACCGATAAGAGGTTCTAGGTGCATCTGGGCCACCCTTGTAATCTCAGAGAACTCAACAGCTTGATCAAATATGAAACCACAAGACATGTATAACACTATAAAGGACGATATATACAACCAAGAAAACAAGGCGGCATGCAAAACTAAACTGTACAGCGACAAGCACAAGTGACAAACCAAAGCGAAATAGATAACATATATATACAACCAACACAATAATAAACACCGGCGAACACCGATTACTCGCCAACGTAAACCCATCTCTTCCGACCACGTCCCGCAGGTTTCTTTTTCGGCGGTGCGCGGTTGGTAGGAGCCTTCTTTGCAGCTGCGGGCGCAGCCTTTTTGCGACGTTTGGCTGAAGGCTTTTCATCTTCTTCGTCTTCATCTTCATCCTTGAGCGCCTCGTTCTCGGATTCGGGTTCGGGTTCGGGTTCGGGCTTCGACTTGGACTTGGATTTGGGCACGGCGTTCTCCTTTTCTGATTCTCCCGCGGTCTCTTCCTCCGTTTCTTCCTTAGTCTCCTCTTCTTCCTCCACCTTCTCTTCCGCTTCCTCCTCGGGCTCTGGCTCCTCCTCGTCGCTCTCATCCCTCTCGCTCCGCACAGGGATTTTAGGCTGGCCAGGCACACGCTAGATTCAATGGCGTCAGTCAATCTCACCATCCGCCCTCATCATTCAAAGCCAACTCACCCGAAACGCAAACTTGCAAACGTTGAACCGACCCGGATTATTCCCAGGTTCGATCCACGCCTTTTCGACTACGTAGATCCCATCGTAGCGATACCCGGTCTTGGGAGCGTATTTGCTGGGGAGTTTGAACCCTCGAATGACGCGTACTGGCTTTTTGGTTTCTGAAGAGACCTAATGGTTTGAGGGTTAGCTAGGAAGAACGATATGATAGGGAAGGACGTACCTTGAGAGCTTTGTTGAACGAGTTCTCGAACGTTTGGTGTGAGGATTGAGGGGCGGTACGGAGCTGAATCAAAAAGTTAGTAAAAACTCAAGGTGAATGTTCGGTTGAACGTACGTTCTTCGGATTGGCCTTGGTACCCTTAAGATCACGTCCACCCGAACCGGTGTAGGTACTACACAGAACCAACATCAGCCTCACCACATTAACACACAACCAAAACACAATCACGTACAAAGCCTCTCCCATATCGACGTCATCATCGTACCCTGATAATCATCGTCAGCCCTGAGCTCCTGGAGATGATATACGACGCGACTTACCCCCACTCAACGCGACGCTATACGCGCCATCTGCTCCACCCGAGATGCCAGCAACAAACGGCGCGTGAATCGCCGCACCCGAGCATTCCGCGCGGGTCTCCCACCACGTGCCGATACGAACACCAGGAATGATCCCGAAGGTTTTACTATTTAACCCAGACGATGTCGCATTATGAAAGACTCTTATAAAAAAGAATAACAAGAACTCACGGATCGTGGACTCTTCCAACGAGCCTATTGACCCTCACTGTTCCTCCACCCTCACCATCTTCCTCGTCTCCACTCTCAGCTTCGTCCCATCGCTTGCCAGGTTGAGAAATAATCACAGGCATCTTGGTCTTGTCCACAATATTCTCGCCGTCTCCAGCGTACGAAACGGAAGGCTTGGCGGCATTGCGGGCACTGCGACGCGTGCCTAGGACCGGCCGTGTTGGTGCAGTCTTCTTCCCTGCTCCCTCATCGTCCGCTCCCCCATCCTCGTCAACGACCTTGGGTTTAGGCTTTGTCTTTGGTTTCGCGGCAGCTTTCTTCCTTTTTGTAGGTGGAGGTGCGAGTCCCAGCGCGCTGATTGCAAGCGCGTCTCCGGGCGCGACTTTCACGTTGCCTGAACCCATCATCCCAGCCAAGAGTTCCCGGTTTTTGCGTATGTTTTCCTGCTTGAGTTTCTCATATTCGGTAAGTTCTTCCATTGGTGCGGGTACGATGCGGACAAGTGGAGAAGCAGAGCAAGGAAGGTGGGGGATGAGATGAGACAAAGAATATTTGTTTGTTGACGCGCCACCAAACAGTCATGTGACTTTCTGCTCAATGCTGTGCAGTGGCTACAGTTCCAATCTCCACCATACGGGTTCCGCTTTGATGGTTATACGCTTTGATAATCTCACTCCTCCAAACCCTTTGGTGCCTCCCTTCCATAAAGCGGCTTCTTGTGGCCGCTCTATGATAATCAAACGAGATGATAGTTACCAGGTAAGTCTCTCTTGTCACTCAAGCTGCAAGTCGACTAAATCAATCCCTGCAGAATACAATCAGGCTACTGAGGAAGGGGTTTGGTAGCCCATTGAGCCTTATTAGCGAGTAATTCTTTCATATCTCCACTATTCTCAACGACCATTATCAGGGCGCAGTCATCGAGATTAGTGAAGCAGCTGGCTGGTGTCGTCAAACACATTGATACGATTGAAGTGATCGTAAGGTGAAGACTAGCCTGACGCCCTTGCCTCAATGAAGAAAACGTGACGTACTCTTGTTATCCTCTGCCTTCCACGAAAAGTGCGACATGTATGCTACAGATTTAATCCGGAATGTTATAGGCACAAGATCTATTTTCAGGACATATCTTGGAGATAAGCACGTGATTCGATGTAGGGTAACGCATGAGGGTACCGCGAAACCTGTGCTGTTCGCCACAAGATCTTATACTTTACCTCTACCCTTATGAGCATAATGGTCCACTCCGCTATCCCAAACCCGTCCAATTTGCCGTTTTATATAGCCTCTTTTGCGGGCCGAACTATCACTATCAAGAGGGACGCTAGTTACCAGGCAAGCCGCCTTGAGTGGAGTGTATTAGCCACGGGTGTTAATCAGATATTCACTGTAGAATACTATAAGAATGATGAAGAAATCATTTCGATCTCTCGCACAAGTAGACGAGAAGTCTATATGCATTTCAACCGTGCTGAAAGATTACAACGGCGTGCATGCGGAGATCAGTGAAGAGACGTGGTCGGATATCGTTGAGCGAATCGTCTCGGTCGAAATACTCCTCAGCTGAATTTAATGTACGATTTAACCGAGCAATCTGGATTTCGCGTGCTTGTATGCTCGCAATATTGTACTTCCGTCACGAAACCGACTTGGCTCAATACTATTTTTTCCCGTATCCTACTCGTAAGCACTATCGTGATTAGCAGAACTCAGAGCAGCTACGACAACTCATAGCACCACGGACATTACTCCAGACAAGTGGCGGGCTTAACATTTCAGGAAATTTCGTGGACTCCAGGGCGCACGTGGTTCGGCCTTTTCCAGAGAGTCACGTGCCAAGCCTATATGCATTTTTCGTCAATTCGTTCAGATGTAACCTCCTTGATACCGGGGACTAACTAGCTTCGAGTGAGCACAAGGACGTAGAGTGAGAATAACTATTTAGCACAAGGCTCAATGCGGTATATAAATATGGTGACTCAATCAGGAACGAATAAGAACAAACCACCGTAAACCAGCCAGAGATATCAATCGGTAGAGATTTGAGTGAACGACCATGAAGGATCAGTTGGTTGACGAGCTCAACTGAGCTGGAAAGGCGGCATTAGGGCTCGACCTGAGTACCCAGCGATCGGGCACGCATGCAGGTCTCGAACTAAATGAGTGAGTTGGCCCTCTGGCTCCACGATACCGCTGGCTATGAGAGATCCACGGCGTGCATTTTGGCACCTATGGATCAGCACACTATGATCAGGGGAGAGAAGCGTTCATAACTGGATAGATGCGCGGCAGCTTACACACGGATTTGATAAATCAATGCAACTGCCCCTACCCGGTGGATCCTCCCCGTATTACCACACGCACAAAAGCCATGATACACGAGGTTAAGGCTCATATCTGGACTGGCATAACTTATGCCTGTTTGATCTCAAGTTTATGCTGGTGTTTTTTCATCGAAGCTTCCCGGATTGGCACTATACGACGGGATTATGCGACCATCCGAACCTCATGGCCATTATCTTCAGAACGCAGATGCTGCCATTTGACTTCGGTTCCAAGTCGGTCACATCCAAACCCCGTGGGCGTAAACTGAGGCAAAGCGTGAGGTTACGGTACGCTTCAGAGTTGCAAAGAAGTACAATGCCTAACAAAGCAGGAGAGCTAGCATTGCGTGGTCTCCTAAGACGGGTCAGCCGCTCTTCAAACTCACGTAGATCTACTAGCATCTTGCTGAAGTAGTTATGGGCAGCCTCACTCATACAATCTCCTTTTGTTCTAAGTAGCACTGCTCGACGTTTACTCTTTTCCCGTAATCTTCCCGGCTGAAAGTTGCAACAAGCGATGGATTGACTTTGCGCCGGCATACATCGTATCCTCTTACTCTTTACCGACAATTCTTTTCCTCCCCCTTTATTGAACAGGGGGGTTATGGTCAAACGAGGTAGATAACTGATAGCGTTGAGGGCTTGCGGGATGCTCTTGACTTCAGATTTGGCCACAATACATATGATGTGATACGTGAGGAGTGTTGGAGTGCTAGGGACTGGAGATGGAGGGAGGCTCGTGTGGTAGTGTATAAGGTCAATTCACATTCGTCATCTGTTATGCTAAATAATGATGCACTACAGTACATACAGAGCACCGATACGAGAAAATTTGGGCGAGCCAGTTGCGCTTGCGGGACGTCTTGGAGCTCTAAGAAGGTGGGGACAAATTGGTTCTCGGGGAACGTAGATTCATCCATGGGGCATCGCTAGAGGGCTAGCAGCGGAGGGTTGATAGTCATACACAGCTTGATGGGCTAAGTAGACGTTGAATAAAACTTGTAAAAATCCTACCCCGAGAGTATTCCGACCTGGATCACAGTTGCCCTGGCGGAGCCCGAGTCTCCGCAAGTGGTCCAGGTGCGATCGAGTTAGACTTCGCATAACAGGAGCCGGCAGAGTGGGCATAGAGGGGCGAAAACGTAGTGCTGTAGCTCAGGATTGCAGCTTCCCGTTGAACTAGGGGGTGACTGGGGGTATGCCCCCGGTGTGTAGTCGTGTACGCTCGGTACTGTTATCTCACAGCTTTCCGCCACCTCGCTGCCCCGTCTCCACCGTTTTTTGCTTGTTCGGTTTTGGTCCGTGCTTGGATTAGGAGCTTAAATGCTTAGCAATGATCGGAATTGCCTCGCGGAAGTATGCTCCTCTGCTCGGAAATCATGAGGACTTGAACCACTACCTCAGTTAGTTCCTGGATGACTCTTGTAGCCCGTTTCTCGTGTCTCGTGTCTCGTTTCTCGTTTCTCGTTACTGATTCTATATCAGGTCCGAGCTCCAATGGTATGCTTGACTATGCATACATTCTATCTGCCCGAACACTTACAACGGGTGAAACGATTGCGCCACGAGCCAATACCCGGCACGCCATTTTCGCAGGATTGAAAGTAACGGTGATAAGTCTGTCTCGGCATAGCATCACGGGTTGCCATGTGTGTCTCGGCTAACATGATCGTTGAGTCAGAGAGATCTTACCTCCCACTTCTCTTACGGGATCCCTCCTTGCCGCGACCTTATAGGATAGACCGGGATAAAACCACAGCTTATTGATTAGAGCATGGTATTCCTACATTAGCTCAAGGCCACTCGGAAATCTTTTGTTAATCTCCCTTCAACTCTTCAAGTAAAGTTTGCCAGTGAGACAACTCAGTAAGGTTACCTGGTGATCGAATCAAATCGATCTGTGCCAGTCGAGTTAGCTCAGTGAGTCGGACAACCAAAAACCTAAGTGACCCTGTGAAGGGCTCCTAAAAGATCGGCGTAAACGAGTTGAGGGCTGATATAGCCGCGCGTGCAAGTAGTGTCTTCAAGCTAGAATTAGATAGATAAAATTTCCTAACTGAGTCGGAATATAATTATGGGACCTCTACTCTGGTTTTGAGCGCACTACTGCCTTCACTTGGCTATCAGTGAGTTGTACGCCGGCGCTTGAGTTGAAAACCCGTAGCTCGGCTCCACGGGCCGGTGCTGATCTCGAGATTCCGTTGGTAGAACCTCTCCATTTTAATATATCTAGCTTGGGGAAATACCAAAATTTGTGAACCGCTTTGCGGCTTTACACGACTTTCAGCCAGAGCTTTTTGACTCAGGTGGATATGAACGTGCCGAAGCTTCCACAGTACATAGGACCAGGCTTGAACCTAGTTTTTGTTGTTCGAGGAGAAGATTGGTGGACTGACCCACCGGTTCCGAGAGTCTTCCGAGCCCAAAGTTCGGGAGACAAGCATATCCACGGACCGGCGCTTAGT
The DNA here is from genome assembly GCA_019623705.1 of Ceratobasidium sp. 428. Taxonomy (NCBI): domain Eukaryota; kingdom Fungi; phylum Basidiomycota; class Agaricomycetes; order Cantharellales; family Ceratobasidiaceae; genus Ceratobasidium; species Ceratobasidium sp. 428. The sequence continues at coordinate 13,263 of WSTJ01000110.1, forward strand.
AGAACTATACAAAGTTCGCCGGAGTTCCAACGGGTCTACACTACTAAACTCTTCTGAGATTTGTTTATGTCCACTGCAGAGGCTGGACCTTCAAGACGTCAGCGTAGATACGCACCTCGAGCATGCAACGGATGTCGCCGGCGTCGCTGTAAATGCGATGGAGTTCAACCCGTCTGTGGGACTTGTGCCGCCACGGTTAGTTGATCCCCTAGCTAGCGCGATATGTATTGACTTAGTGCAATCAGGGCCACGAGGTAATCTTTTTGAATAAAAAATTCTCGGTAAAATGACCTTTTTGATAGTGCACATGGAGTTCTGAGGGTGATGCCCGTCGGCCAGCCACGAAGCAATTGGTGGAAAGCTTGCGTATCAAGATCCGGGTGCTGGAAGCCGAAGTGGCTCGATTACGAGGCCATGAACCTGCTGAGGAGACAAACTCGCTTGGCGGCACCCAACTATTTGTCCAGGGATCAAGTAACCTCAACCAACCACAGCCCACGAGTGTAGACGGCTCTGCGGATGGCAAAGTTCTGTCGGACGGGTCACCTGTGAGTCCTTGTCAATCCCACTGAACTCGCTCGGAAATAACCTCCGTATAAGATGCCTTCTGGGTCAACTGCCTCTCACACCTCTTCTACTGAAGTCCCTCGTGCCTCCTCTCCCGCGTGGCGCTCTATCTCCGTACCCGCTACCCCGTTCACTGCCACGGTCATGTACAAATACATCTTCCAAATCAACACGTCTCTTCCTCCAACCGAGCAATCTCGCGACGTTCAGCTTAGTCTAATGTGCGACTGGAAACGTCACCTTCCTGATCTTGATGGGACATTCTCCCGCCTCGAACACGATACTATCCTAGCTCGATGTTTCAAGCATGGTACTAGCTGGCTTCTAGGTCTAGTGCCAGAAATCTTCTTGCACGACATGCTTTACGCTCTGACATCTCAGCCTGCTAGCCCCCAGTCTATATCGCAGGATCGCTTACAACATTATACTCCTATGCTACATTGTGCGATTCTTGCATTCGGTTGTGCCTTTTCGGATGACTCAGCCATCAGGTCACGTGAGACACGGGACAAGTTTGCGGCACATGCGAAACAATGGTTAGATGAGGAAATAAGGCAGCCTGTGATGGGTTTAGTGAGATCACTTGCGCTTCTGGCCGAGTATCACTGCGCGGTCGGGCAAAGAGAAAACGGTTTTATGTACCTGGGTATGCTTAGTATATGCGAGCTTCGAATTGGACTGATATGAATGTTAACAGGAATGAGCATTCGTGCGGCGAGAGCCAGTAAGTCACCTATCACTTCAAGTATTACGAACAGCCGAATAAACCTGCCTGGCGTGTTTTTAGTGGTCTCAGTTGGCCGGCCAACTCCGTGGACTGAACCGGGAACTGCCGCATATTCCGAATCGATCACCCGTGATTGGCATTTCTGGTCAACGTTTGCTCAAGGTAAGTTTGAATATTTCTCTCTTATTTACGGAGCGGCTGATGGTTGATCGTTAGATAAACTTATGGTATTCGTCTTTAACTTATGTCCCGTTTCCCCTGGTCTAACCCCTTAATAGTCGCTAGACTTCGGGCGACATCCTGACATGCCCATCCCACTTGCGGGCGTGAGTCTTCCGGCCATAGACTCTAGAATGGATAGTCAACCATGGCCAATGAGCCCAGCCGATGAGGGTGTAGCTGGAGGAACTCAGCCTAAGTTAATCTCTCTGGTTTTCTTCGAAAGCTGCAAACTCCTGGTAATTGGAACTCGGGTTCTTGAGGCGACGTCAGTTTATTCCACAAATTTTCCGTTAAGCGCTAAAACAAAGTACCAGAATTCCACCAGCGCAGAATGCACAAGGTGACAATCTTGCTCTAAATTTGCAGTATGTTATGTCCCCTAGTACTTCGTTTTTGCATATGATTAACTCGACTAAACAGTCTGCAGCTAGAAACCTGGTTCAATAACTTACCTGAAGGACTTCTGGTCTGGGCCCGTTCGTCATCTCCTTTGCCGCATACTATCATACTTCACATCTGCTACTGGTGGTTCCTTATCCACCTGCATCAGCCTTTCTACCATCGCACTCAATCATCTGATGTCTTTTCGCCTTCTGTTAACCTTTCAGTCAAGATGTGCGATCGCGGAGCGCACAAGATTGTTCAGCTGCTCAATATGTTCGACGACCAGTATGGCCTTCGGTTCTTCCCAAGGAATATGCTTCAGGCAAGCGAAGCTTGTGTCCTAGTCTGTCTAATACTGGCTTATAATCTGAACGCAAACAGGCAATAAATTCATGCGGAAATGCTCTGCTCAGGGAGTTTGCCTCCTCGCTTGGAGCGGCCAAGAAACGTGCAACCGCGCATGAAGGAGTGGAGGTGTGTGTACGAGCTTTGCGAACTGCATCTCCTACTTGGCCATGTGCCGAAGCCTTAGCCAACGATCTCGAAGCGCGACTAGAAGAACAGCGGCCGCGTTCGTACGTATCCCAACTCTCAAATTTCTGCACATAGCTCAATGTTGCTGCTTTTTAAAAGCGCCGATTCGAAGATGGAGATCGATGAACTCGCCGACGATACGAGTACTGTGTACGATTTTCAGGCAGCTGTCCCACGTATGCATCTCTCTCTGTTACATAACCGGCTTTTCAATCTCAGAACCTGGCCTTTTTGCAGACACCGCCCCAACCTCGGAATAACCATTCTGAATGGAGTGTGGAGAATTGTTTAGTTGAAGCGTTAACCACCGAGGCGAAGGGGCCTCGGCAAGCATTTCTTTCAATATGCCTTGTTTCAGCGGTTTTCTTACCCTTTTGACGCTTATGGGGGATCTGACGATCGGGAGTTGGCATTTCATTCATATGTGCTATATTTAACGCGTGTTGCGTTGTAGATACTATTGAGTTTTGGAGGTTCTGAGCTCGTACACAAGAATCGCTCTGTAACCTTTCCATGTACTGGTAAATCGTTTTTCAATGTTGAGTTTGACAAGTTCCGTTCACGATAACAGGCTACATACCTAATTAATACAGCGATAAGAGTGTGCGCTTAGCTACTACTAGACGCTGATTTCAGAGACTTATTTCGCAGTTCAAGTGAAGTACTTTGTAGAATTGTCTTATTTCTGACTAGTACTCGCTACAACCGGTTTTCTGTTCATGGTCTTTTGTATAAATAGAAACCTTACCAACACTACAAGCGACATCGCATGCCTAAAGCATATATTCATAAAATAATTCATGTTAGTCACTGGTTTCGCCCTCTTGGCTTTTCCCTTTGGAATTCCCGCTATATAGCTTCATCACAAGTCTATCCCCATTCTGGATACCTTGCTCTTGAATAATTTGCTTGTCCTGAAGCTCCCGTTCTTTAAATGTTAAGATTTGGCGATCGGGAGAGATGATGTTAATGTTATAGAGTAAGGTTTTGAGGTCGAGAACGGTTGTTTTTGGGTAGACTGTATACTCTTCATCTTCATCTTGAGCCCAGTCAGGCCGCACGTGGAGCGTAACCTGTTTTAAGAAATAAATTCCTTCAAACAATTTTAGTGCTATAAGCCTCACAGAAAGGAGTTAACCACCTTCTCTCCGTTGAACTACAATCTCGCAATCGGGGACGATCTGTGCGTACGAGTCCAGCCGTTTAGAATCGTCGAGCAGCTCCCCACCGCACTGTAACGAGCATTCGGGATATGGAACATCTGTTCGGTTCGATACTAGCAGCCTCAGGCTTGATATATTCGCGTATAATGTCGCCATGATAGGCATCTTGTTTCTCCGGGAAGTAGTTACGTAAACCCGAATATTTGTGAGGACTGTTACAAGAGATTGTGCTTTGATATTATAGTCTCGAAGTGTCCTGTTGTCGTCCAAGACAGAGAATCCTTGCGTACTAGACAACAGACGAGTAGTTCGTAGAGGGATTTCTTTTTGGATGAGAGACTTCATGTATCGGACTGTAGAGTCACCGGGAAGCGTGAGCGGGTATGTCTTTAGGCCGCTTTGGACTTCAATATTGATTGCATGAGATATCGCAAGATTGTTCAAGTCTGGTAATACAATTTCGTCAATGCCTCGGGTACAACAACGCGAAAGGGATGGCCCTTGAACCTACCTACTGGTGGCTCTCGCTGCTCCTCGTTCTCTTCTTCCGCAAGCTCCTCGACGATTGATATCCCGACAACTTTAAGCCTTGGGAGAACGTCCATCCACAGATCTCGACCGATTTCCATTGAGATGCCGTCATATTCCGAAAATGAGGCCGATATGATGAGACGGGAAGCAGGGGTCTTAGCTAAGGCAGGGAATGCTTTGGTTATGGATATTATCGTGGCCTAGTACCAGAGCGCCGGTCAGAGTGCGAAGAGCTTATGACATCCCATCGGGGCGTACATTATAGTCTGGATCCCGGCGTATTGCTATAGTCCGCTTTTTGTAGGTAACACCAAAAAAGGGTAAAAGTTCGGACGAGCCAGTTCCATCTTTAACAAGACCTATTGAAGCCATCGTTTAATAAACAAATACCAAGAAATGTGCAAAACCAGTATGTCGACGAGATCGCTGGTGGTTGTTGAGGTAACGCGAACAGCGTGGAGCAAGCCGAGCTAAGCGCCGGGTGTGGCTGATTATCCAAATACGATCATACACGGCCAAAGCCAGTAAGATGATAGACAATGGACTCGGACGGATAAGGAGAGTGCGACCATAGTCGTTGCCTCGGATACAATCAACTATGCTCCCTTTAACTGATCTTGTACCCTTGCAGAGCATTAACCCTTGAATGAGAGCACCCTCGTTTGACCTCCTCTACCTAATTATGACGAAGATAGAACGCTCATAGCATATGACTGTCATCTAGATACTCTCCAACGTACTTGTACAGTAGTGTATTTTCCCTACGCTACAGTTAGTCACGATGTTTTGGACGCATACACCCAGTACGGTGCAAATATAGAGTCTCTTCCCAACGTCTGGATAGCAAACGTTTGGACAACGGTGGAAGCTGAGGACGGCTCTCATCCACTACACGGATCGAACACGTTCACTTAATGATAGGCAAGACTATTGCCAAGAGACAAAGGAGTTTACAAAAAGAGTGGATATCCCGTTTGTTTATCTTAGGACGCTTGAGTGGTGGATAACGATACCTCTTTAAGCACACTATTGGATCATATTTAAGAACACCGAGGTGCGAGCGAGCAGAAGAGCTGAGAACTGACTGGGATTATCCTTGTTCATTAACCATGATGCGTCTGTCATACAGTGCATGCAAGTTTTGCCTTGACGTTGGACAGGTTCTTCGCACCTTTCCCCTAGCTTCACTGTACTTCCAGCTTAGAATTCTACATTTCGCACGCCGTATAGCTTGCCTCGACGATAGAACATAATAGAAGACGTCGATTGCAAACCTCCACTCCCAAATAAATCCCGAAGCCTCCATCAGTGCCTGGAATTCCATCGGCCTCGAGACCGAGATTGTCAATTTCAAAATCGGTAACCGCCAGATCGGTCTATTGGAAAATCCGGTTCGCCGGCAGCTTGACCTGTTCCACCTCATTTGAGACCCGACGACCCCACTCTGAGTATGCTCCGAACCACCTCCCGCCATGCCTTCCCCTGTATTGCTTATACCCTTTCTGCAACATCTGGCTGATAAGCGAAAGCCGAAGCCCGAATCCGATGACGTTGAGCAGGGAGAACAACGGGGTCAATCGTCAGGAGGAAACCAAAATTTGGGTGGCAAGTTTGACTCGAGTCCTGCTGCCAAGTGGGGAATCGTTCGTGAAAAAGTACACCAAGGAAATCTAGCGCAGGAGGTTGAACGGAGGCGGAGGGGAACGGTATGGAGGAGGATCAAGGATTATATGTGGGGACAAGAAGACGAAGAGTCGAGAGGGGAGTATATCCCTAACTACCGGTACGTTCGACATATTTCGCTATCTTCATGACGAAAACTTAAGAACTTGAATGTCGGTGAGTAGATGGACGCCGATTCTGAGTGGTGTCATTATACCGTTTGCAATCCTATTAGAGATACCCGGGTTAACAGAACATGTAAGTATTTTGTATTTTGCCTTATTTTCATTGTCCGGCTATAACCATCACACAGTGGTATATCAGGACCGATGGCAACAAAACTGTCGAGACTCAAGAAAATCCTAGAAGTGTGTTATAGCATTACATTTTTTTCCTTCGAGGTCTTCTGAACATCTATTTGCTCTCAGTTCTCGATGCCGGCCTAGCCATATCCATGGCCTCTGCAGTCCTCGCCAACATTGCCCTTATCTGCCGCTTCCTTGAACGACGTGTACGCCTCGCCACCTTTATCGCTATCGGAGGGCTCATCATCCATGGTAAGTAGATCAGTTTATCTTTGTTTCAATTAGATTCATCTCAATGACGTCATTTTGCCCAGACATAATCAATATTGTGACTATTACTATTTTTGGAGTAGTACATGCGGTAGACGATGGGTTTAGTGAGTAATTGTGTTATTTGTACGCTGGGTGGGAGACTGATTTGGTTGCAATAGCATACGGCCAGGCCTTCTGGATGACAATCTGTTCAACAATTGCTTCGGTGATTACCACTATTTCGCTTGCGTGGGATCTGTACAGAACCCCCGAGTTTGCCCGAAGCGGTATGTCTTTTTCGTATACGTCAACCTTGTGAGTTCTGATAGCCGTTTGATAGGAAGTGGTTTAACGAGGAAACAGCGCGCGTTGGTTATCATCGTCATGGTTCTGCTCTGTTATATTGCTCTTGGCGCAATGTGTTATTCGTTTATCATGGATTTGTCGTTCCAGGTCAGTATTATACCGATACGCCCCACCTCTTCATCGCACGTTTGTGGCCAACAATATCATCTTACAGAACGGACTCTACTTTACCGTTGTTTCAATCGAAAGTACGTGTGTTGCTAGGCTGACCGATTTACCCTAACTTGGTATTTTGTTGCAGCTGTCGGGTTCGGAGACATTATCCTTACCACCACAGCCGGTCGCGTCTTTTCTATCTTCTACAATACGTTCGGAATTATAAACCTTGGTTTGGCCGTGAGCACCACGAGGGAAACTATTATCGAGGTTAGTCTCAGCTCCTTCCCCGGCTATTTCCTTCCTCACATTTACATCATACCTTGTTTAGTCATTTGAAAATTCGTATCGAAAACGCCGCGCCGAACGAGATCGAATGAAACACGCTAGAGCCCAGGTCCGCGCAGCAGAGCAAATGCTTCGACGCATGGGTGTTCCCGTATATGTCCCACTTCAGGGTCGATCCCTCGACTCGGGAGCCACACTAATACAGGAAAAGTCACCACATATCGTCGGGATTGAAGAAATTGGGGCGAGGACTATGACGATGAGTTCCGTGACTGGTTCCAGGGTCGTGCATATGGGTGGAGGGCGGAGACATGCGAGGAAGACGCATAGAGAGGGAATGGTGTTGAACGTGTGGGCTCTTAGTGCTGAGCAGAAGAATGCGTTGTTCGGAGACGATGCCACCAATATGCCCGGGCCGAGCACGAACGGAGAGACGGAGGAACCGACAACAGGGGGCCCTATCACTGAAGAGCCGGCCAGGGAAACGGATCAAGCAAACGTGGATCCGACGACATTGATTGAGAGGTTTCACGAAGAGTTGGGCGGGCCAGCCCACGAAGAGGAGAGTCCGGACTACTCGGAGCTGAAAGCGAGGTTGGAGACTGAGGAGAAGAAAGAATTTGCCGTCAAGGTGAGCTCATTTGCGTCACTATCAAGTGTTTTGTGATCGAGAGTTTGGGTCTTAGCTTGGTGTAGCATGGTCCCTCTTTGTTGCGTTCTGGCTGGTTGGCGGTGGAGTATTTGTCGCAACCGAGGGGTGGCCATTTGGGGTTTCGCTATTCTTTTGTGAGTACACAAGAGGTTATGGTTGAGACTTCAAGACCTACTCATCTTCTCTGCAGGCTTTTGCACGTTCTCGACAGTCGGATATGGGGATTTTGCGCCAAAGACACCCGCTGGGCGGGCTTTCTTTGTTGGTTGGGCATTGTTTGGTATTGCGGCCATGACTATCCTGATTTCAGGTATAGTCATCTCATAACATGTGTTCCGCTTACGATAATTATCCTCGTGTTTGCATCCAGTACTCACCGAAGCATACTCTTCTCGGTACAAAACCGTTATCCACTCGGGCGTCCTCGACCGCGCCGTCAAGTCTATCCGTGCACAACGCCGAGCCCGTGCCCATGGTCCCACCGATGCTGCCCACGTTCATCCATCTTCCACGGCTTCCCACCATGTCCCAGATCCCGACGCTGTTGCTGTCGATATCGTTACTAATGCGCGCGCGATCCGCGAGCACATGTCATGGTTCGTCAACTCCAGCGGGATGAAAGGTGCACCTGAGGGCGTGCTGAAGGTGTTAGATGATATTGCCGAAGGAGAGAATATGGACGAGCGAGTCAAGAAGGAATTTATGAGTAATGATGAGGCTAGGAAGGTATGTGTATTTTCTATGGGCACGGGAGAGTCATGATTGATGAAGGCTGATCCGTTCTGTAGACTGTTTTTATCATGAGCTTCGAAAGTTAGTGTTTTTGAGACTTACGCGACTCGCTTGAAGGCTGATATTACTTAAACGATATAGGAATGTTACATAACCTCGCGTGTACTGCTGAAGAAGCTGCTCGGATGCCCCGACAACGACGAAGTCATAATGAAGACGACGATGAAAGCAGTAGCAGTTAGTCCAATAATATAGGTGCACTTGTTTCCGCTCTTATGATTCTGAATATGCATCATCATTGTAAACGGATTTTGTACTTGCTACTTGAGTGTTGGGTGTATTCAAACATTTGGATCTGTCACGTTTTCAGTACCTGGCTGCGAGATCATGATTCGAGGCTCCGGCAGAACAATTTTGCCTCTGACTGCAGAATCTTGGCGTGTTTTGAGGTTTATAATAGGGGTCATTGTTCAACTTCGAAATGAAGGAGGAACCCACGTTACGTGGAAGTCTCCGACAAGCAAACTGAAGCGCATGCAACAAGTCATTTAGTGAAGCGAGTAGAAATGTGGTACCAGAAGTGAATGCTGATGAGTATTGATCCTCAGCCAAGCGAGAGGATCTTTGTATAATCGTGGTCATCTCGAGAGCAATAATTGGGCAGAAACAAGAGGTGATGTGGTATCTTGTCGAGGTAGAAAGTAGTAGGAGCTTGGGTTGAGAAACATCTAGGGTTTAAAACCCATCCGGAAGCCAGGGCGACGCGAAGCTTTCATTCGAGAGTCACGAAGCACCGTGGTGGTCAAGCCTAGTTGAGGGACTGTTGAGGGGCAGAGAGGGGGGGGCTGGGGCAAAGAAGATCTTTACGACAGAGCATTACTAGCTACGATTAAGTCTACGAGATTGATTGTAGCTAACCCAAATATTAGTTGGACTATGATACCATGATAAGAGAGGGAAGAGGGATTTTGTTAGCGATAGACAAGACAGAGTGTTAGATACTAGAACTCAGTGAAGCAGTTTGTTCACGCCGAGAGCATAGCGAGCGGAAGTCAGGTTGAGTGATTGTCCAATGCTGATAAGCGTAGTCAGAACCCCCCAAGCCAAGATGCCAGTATTATCTTCGCTGCATTTCCAAGTGCTAGCATCGTCTTAGTTCGTACAGCAAGTGACGGTGTGTCGTGTGCTATAATTGTCGTTGTAGAGGATGAACGAGATTGGTATCAAGGACTATAGGTCTCCGGAGGGGGGGGGGGGAGGACTTGTTAAGCGGTGGTGAGATGATAGTAAGTCCAAGAGACGCCCAAAAAACAAAGACGGCTTGCAACTATGCTGACTAATCGGACCTTCCGGCTGGCAGGTCCGTTTTATTTGACTCAGAGCATCTTGAACCACCGGATCGATCAAGGCGATTGAAAGCCGGATCGATGCAATACGTTCTTGAACCCAATTCCGACTCACATAGTGAATAAAATGGCGCATATATGCATGGTGAAATAATTACAACTGAACAACTTAAGAGCCTAAGAACCCGTAGCAAAAGAAATCTACCAAATATCACACAATCAACAGGGATACTCGTGAATGAAGTAAGTCTACCAGAAGCTCATATGTTTCGGTTTGGTCCAGTCATCAGACTCTACCCGCTACCGAACGACATCGACGACTTCCAGACGCGCTGCATCGCATCTTGGATTTCAGAACGGCTGACCGCTGTCTTGGCAACTCCAGTGTTTGCAACCTTTTTACAATGCTCATCAATTCGACCTTGAATGTACTTCTGTAAGGATGCGTTGGTCATCACAGTGGGGCGAAACTTTAGAGCGCCAGGCTGTTGATTTAATGTTATCATTCAGATTCATTCACATACTGATAACGAGGCTGGACTTACCTTTTCCACTTTCAGCTTGTCAAATGAAGAGTCCGGTATATTGTGTGTCACATAGCTAGATAAGTTGTGGCTGATCCTTGGGAGGTATACTTCGTTAACTACGCAAGCCTTCGTCCAAGCGTCCTTCCAGGCTCGCTTCGCACGGCTTGAAACTAGGCCAGACGCATCATCTCTACCCCAGATCATATCCCAAGCCTCCTCCCATCCTCCACCTTCTAGTCCTTCTCCAAGATCGATGGTTGCTGCAGCTTCCGCAGCGTCCCGTACTCTTCTCTCATTTTCCCTCGACGCAGCCTCCCATGCTTTTCCCGCATTTGGGTCGGAAAAGACTTGCTGCCACATAGTCTCGACGACTGCCTCCAAAGCTGCATCCCTCGCAGCATGGTATGCATGCTTTCTTGCTGCATCATTCGCAGTGTTTCTAAGGCACTCTTGGGTAAGCTCGTTCATAGCTTTATCTGCAGTCGATTGCAGCACGAGCTCGTCAAGTGTTCTGCTTAACTCCCAGCGCGTATCGATTAAGCTTTTCCGCAATGTTTCTGTCAAATAGGCGGCCCCCGTAAATGGGGGTATTTCGTTCGGTGTGGGCTCGTTGGCTTTTAGAATCCTGCGAAGCATAGACCCAGGGTCACTTCTAGACCTGTCGGAAGAACTAGGCAAGTACGAAATGCTCGATGTTACTAGCTCGTCCCAGAGCTTTTGCTCCCGGATGACGTTTGACCAGTCAACCGTTCGCCGGGCAGTAGTGATAAGAATAGTCCACGAGAGGAAGTAGCAGTTGAATCGCATCAAACTATAGCGTCCTGCTCGCTCGTCCACCGATATCCCGTGGCAAGCCGCTAATATAGTGCTTAAGTCCTGCCCCTCGGGAAAACAAACTCTTAACAGAAGCTCCGAGGATAGTTCTATCTCTTTGGCCTCGCGATCGGCCTTAGATATAACTTGAGCGGTATCGAGTGCCTCTATTCCATTGCCGTAGAGTACCTCCCCGCGGCCATCCGCGACGCCCATGCGGTCGAATCGGCAGAGTGTGTCGTTGTTAAGCTCAGCGACGATAAACTCGTGATGGAGTGCGCTGTTCGTAACCTTGCGGTACTGAAGACAGTTAAACGTGGTGGTAGGCTGAGCCATGTGCCATTGGTATGTGGGACAATTTTCATTGCCCCATCCATGCGTAAAATCGAGTTTGTGAGGTCCCTGAGCATGTCCACCTGATGACCCAAGTGAGGTATTGAGTGACGGGACGAAGCTAGCAGATACTATCACGGATGAACCAGCGTGAGCTAGAGACATTCTTCTATCGAGTGTTCAGTTCGACAGGTGAGAATTCAGAGGGTAATACAGCACACGTATGATTGGATGCGCCCTTTATGTGCCCCGTGTAAGGATAATTTGATTGCGTGTCAATCCGGTGTCCTTTGTGGCACTGTCCTCGACTACACAAATATTAATCAATACCATATATATCCAGTGCTCACCTTTGTCGTTCTGAAATGGGTGTCATACCAGATTTCCTTCTGCAGCAAACATTGAGGCACCGGAAATCTTGTCCCTGGTCGCCATAGGATCAACAGCGGTTGCTCAGTTTGAAAGAAAAGTATATTCATTGTTCAATAGCGAATATCACCTGAAGACGGCATGTCAGTAACTGGACCTTGGCGGCATACGATCCAAGGAGAACGATTGACTCAATCGCACAAGTGTTGTCCTCATTAAGCAGCCGGGAAAATGTTAGAAATTTATCGTAACCACGGTCGACACAGCATACCTGATGGACGAAACAAATCAGCGCTCGGCTTACACCGCTTTGCAATCTGCTTACCCACGACAATGGTGCACCGAGGCATAAAGCTAGTCAAACTATGAATCGACCGCTTCGGGCATGCGCATACACCCCCACGAGTAAAGCAAAAACTACAATATGTTGAGAAGTTAGCAAGGAAGTAATGTTCGAGATAGAAATCATGTCCAATATGATCAGAGTCACTGAGAGAAAGGAAAGTACGGTGGTCCATATCACCAGAGCCCCGGGGATACTACAAATGAGTGCAAGGGATTGAAGACCAGTTGATGAAGATTCATTCTTCTGGATGAAGCCAGCCTACAAAAATTGTATGAGGTAAACTCATCTAACGAAACAAGAAATAAGCTTACACCGTCAGCCGCATGAGATCCAAGGATACGATACTGCATGGCGAGGACTAGGCTATATGCGCTATTACATAGGGCGATGGCGGCTGAAATCAAGGCCAGGGCTCGAGCTGGTGCCGAGGAGGTTACTACGCTCAATCCAACTCCGCCTCTGGACGCATGAAGACAGTGAGTTTTGATCCGACATCTATATTCGGGATTTACGTACGTCGCGATTACAACCTCCTGCGATACTGGTTAGTTACGGGCATACAGGAGTATATTCTTGCTATTCTCACAATTTTTGCCGAAAATACCCACTCTTCTATCATCTCTTTGACAATTCGTCGCCATTCCCTAGTGTATAGTACCCGGTCGATCCAAATTCCGTTCCACCGACGTAGATATGTGGCTGGGGACCCAAATAATGCCGACGACGCAAGTCGGAAAAAATAGTTAGCCGGCGGGGGATACTGGCCATTTACAACCATCGAGCGATCTGTACGAGCCCCGGGTTCTCCCTGTAAATTTACTATCCTGCTTTGAGCTATGGGACTCAATTAGTTTCAGCAAAAAACAAATTAATAATGTTTGTCCCACTCAAGAGACTCATGATCCTAGCTGGATCATAGCTTTAGCCTCGACGCCTAGCCTGGAAAACCGGTTCACGAACCTGTACACCAATTAATATCCGCTATATTTCCAGTATCTAATACTTGTTTAAGCTCCTGCGAGTATGATTTGCATTCTTCTGCAGTAAACGGCGAGATTGAGCCCGCAGATGTTGAGGCGTCTGCAAAACTAAGTAGACTGGGCCATGTATTGTGGAAGTTAAACTCACCAATTGCGAGAGTTGCTAGAGTCGCACAGAGCATCTTTGTGGCAGAACTCAAGTCCAGATCTGGGCAAGGCATATATTCTACATGAATCCAGAATTGCTCCTCGAGCAGATGTTCTTGACAAGCAGCGAACTGTTGGCTCAAGCTAGCTTAGTCTGAGCGATAGGGGATTGCTCACCAAAGTGTATCAGACCGCGTATATCCGGCAGGCCTAGAGACGAAGTTGAAACATCGCGAAGCCAAAACACTGAGTGTTTTGTGTAGTCAATGAGGTAATAGGTGCACTGGCCCACGCTTTCGCCACGTGTGTCCGTTATGCCCAAAAACAACTCGAATTCGACTTCCAGCGATTCCAAAAACGGGGAAATGAGTTGGTACCAGTGCATTAGTCGCTCCAAAACCCATGGGAATTGAATAAATGCCTCGGTCACGAGGTGCAGTGTGCTGTTTCGAAAATAGACCCGACTAAATGGCGATGTTGAAAGTATAAGTATTTCCGTTTAAGGCGGATAGAGTGGCTAACCCTTCAGCTGGATTGGTCGACTTGATCCAACCATCTGGAACGCTTGTTGTTTCGGCTGAGGTTTCACTAGCGGGGTTCACTCGCATGTTGAACAAGCACTGACATCATGCTGCTCACAGTTTAGCACCGGTTGGTCCGTGCAGGATAACAGATGTTTGAGCCGTAGCGCTGCCACGTTGGTTGAACTGCCGCACTATATGAAAAAGGAAGGTTGCTTACGCATCGTGATCCTCATATCTCCGAGTTTGGTTTGGCAAACATTCTGTGAGGGAGTTAGGAAACTGCATCGAGGCTATGAACGTAAAGTGTGGAAAGGATTGAGTGAGCGAGGGTGCGTGAGGGAATGAGGAACTGGTGACGCTGTTGCTATTTATACGCTAACTTCTATGCAGCGTAGTCGTCGCTCATCGGGGCGGCGTAGGTTGATGAGCGGAGTAAAGAAGCTGCCGTGTTTCTCGGGAGTAATAACATGTTCGGATGGCATTGTTGGTGGGTATGATACCACTTAAACACAAATAAACTCCGACACCTAAGAACCTCCTAACTAACCCGACATGCCGTCTCTCATTATTGCCATCATTCTTCGTCCTCATTACCCTCCTCAATCGCAGCGGCACTCGTGGCGGCACGTGAAGCAGGACGCGAGCCACCCCTAGTTGTCATGCCCGAATTATCAGCGGCTGCGTGGACGCATATAGTCAACGGGCTGTCCCACAGCCCACTTACTTTGCACCCTTGGCCGAACTAGTCGGCTTGGCTGTCTTCGTGGACTTGCTGGCTGGTTTAGCCCGGCTCGCGGGCTTACGCTTTGAAGCCTCTGGAGCATCTTTACTGGTATCACCCTCAAGCTCGTCAACTTCCATCTGGTCTTGATCCTCAGTCGCCGCCGCCTTTTTCCCTTTGGCTTTCGACGCCGGCACTTTCTTGGCCTTGGTCTCGACAGGTGGGGCCTCGTCCGCAGTCCCGGCCTCGGCCTCAGCGTCGGTCGTCGGCGTAGGGTCGCCTTTCTTGCCGCGGGGTTTCTTGGCCTTGCTGGTAGGTGCCTGAGGCGCCTCGTCCTCTGCCTCGGTTGCCGCCTGTTTCTTGGTAGCTCGGCCCTTTGACACAGGTGCATCCTCGGCTTCTGCGGCGGCTGCCTGTGCGGTTGCCTTGGCACGTTTAGCCTTTGAAGCAGGGACAACATCAGGTTCGTCCAATTCGTCCTTTTCTTCCTTTGCGGCCGCTTTCGCTTTCGCACCTTTCTTCGACGCGGGTTTACGGGCGGGAGAAGAGGGCTGGTCGTGCTCCGAAGCGGGATCTGTTTGCGCCTCGGGCTCCGGTTTAGGTTTGCTTGTCTTCTTGGCTGTTGTTTTTCCTTTGGGCTTAGAAGCGACCTCCTAAAAAAAATCAGAAAAAGGGGTAAGGCAGTCAGCGATAAATTACGATGTGCGTTCCATTATGAAGAGTGAGTGGGCGAGTGTGAAAGGATCAAGTTGGTGCCGGATGTATCTCCATAAAACGACGAAAGACGAGCATCGGAGCTTGCTATGTGCCGCACAGTAGATCGCAATAAGTATCCTGTCAGTGAAAAGATCTACCACACCGGAGCCTCAAGGACCGAAGATCGCCTCATTCCGATCGGATCCCCCAGGTTAACGATATATCGAGCATGTGACGATCGATGCCTATATATTTCGATTGGCGCTCCGTGACATATTGACTGACGTTCGGCGTGCAAGTGTCCAGGTAGATCCAATATGGTGATTCTGGAACTCAAGCTTAGTCGTGGGTTGTCCAATTGACGCCAGGGGGCCAGTCGAATGCAGTGATACGCCCACATGAACGGATGGGCAGAATACACGGAGGGATAATCCAAGCTCCGAACGGCCAATGTGACGGCGATAGAATGACGGAAAGGGGGGAACGAGAATGTCGAACGTAAAATTGAGCGCTCACCTCCTCCTCATCTTCAGTCCCACTCATATCCTCGTCCTTCGGGAGCTCAATCTCCTCAGCAGACTCCTCCGGTTCCTCCGCAGCGGCCTTTTTGCCTCTACCCTTCCCCTTCGCCGCAGGCTTAGGCTTGGCCGCTGCCTTGGCTTTGGGAGCAGGTTTGGCTTTGGGTTTCTCCTCGCCCTCGTCGTCGTTGTCGTCATCGGTTTTAGCTGCCTTAGCCTTGGAGGTCGTAGCCTTCTTGCCCTTCGAGGCTGTCGCCTTCGATTTGGTCGTTTTGGCAGGCTCGGGTTCGGGTTCCTCGTCGGTGCCGGAGATTTCGTCGTCATCGGGTAGGGGGATCTCCTCTCCGGACTGAGCAGCGTCATCGGTCTGCAGAAATGTAAAAAGAAATGTGAATAAAACGTTCGAAAGGGCACAGGTGAAGAGAAGGGAGAGGACCAAAACCCGAACACCATAGTCAAGTAGGCTATTATATAGTCTCGAGAATAAGAGCACGTGCTCTGAATCTTCTCCAACCAGCGTTGATGAACAAATTGCGATGATAAATCGGCTTCGAAAATCGGTGGCACCAACAAAACAGCAAATAGGAGAACAAAGCAGAACAAACATTCACCGACCTTTGCTTTTCCCTTCTTCTTGGCAGCAGCTTTTTTAGCGGGCTTCGCGTCGCTATCAACCTAATCAAGTAAACGTTAACTCAGCTTAACCGCGTGGTTGATCAGGATCAAGATAAATGAATAGTAAAACACCATGCGAGTGCAATGCAGCTAATGCAATGCACCCCGCCTACTCCACGATGGGCGAAATACTGAATTTGGCTATAATTAGGCTGAACACTAACCTTCTTCGCCGGTCCACGCTTCTTTTTAGGCTGCTCTTCGGCCTCTTCTTCGTTCTCCGCAGGCTGATCCTGGCAAAGATCATATAGTTATGGCAATGCATAGCCGGTTGTGAAAATAGGAACATGTAGGATGTCGAAATGGGCGATGAACGAAGGAGGGATCATCAGTCCCACATGCTTCGAATGATACGCGCGGGATTTGCAGCATAGGTAGTGATGAGAATAACACACCTTTTTCTTAGCAGGCGCCCGCTTTCTCTTAGGTTTCTCTTCCTCTTCTTCCGCGTCGGTTGTTGCAGCCTATCAAAGTGAAATGAGTGAGCTACATAGCGGAGCAGACCGGATTGGAGGATCAAACGCCATGAGCGACCCTCGTCATGCGAACAATGGGATATCAGATAGTCTATCAACACGCCTTTCCAGCGAGTACCCGTGATGATAGACGAGGGTGATGAAGAGACATATATGGAGATATCGAGGCGCCACGCACCTTTGGTTTGGCAGGAGCACGTTTCTTCTTTGGTTTTTCCTCTTCACCTTCTTCCGCGTTGTCTTCGTCCTTCACACGCGTGTAGATAGGCGACGAGCGGTAGAAGATTAGTAAATGAATAAGCGGTACATCACATATCCGTTTCGTAATTATTACAATTTGGATATCGGGGGAAAGAGAGAAAACCAGAGTCGTCAGAGCTAACCAAAAGTTAGCGAACAGACACTCACCTTCTTGCGTTTCGTAGTCGTTTTCTTCTTTGCTTTGCTTTCGTCGCCGTCTTTGTCCTTGCGTGCCGTTGCCGGTATGTCTTCATCAGCAACATGACCCTCCTAAGCTAAGTGTCAGCCCTCCGTTATCATAAAATGGTATTTTTCTTACAGCCCAAGCAGTCCGAACGCGCTCTTTGTCTTCGTCATTAAGATCTTCAAACCCATCAAGCTCGTCCGCTTGGTCGAACTGATTCTTGAACCCAGAGAGTATACGATCCGTCACGCAGCCCCAATGACGCCATTTACTGGTGATGATTACTTCACGTTAGCAATCATTTTCCAGTTTTTAAAATTCGAAAAATCGCACAAGCTGTTCCTCCCGTTCATGCTGACCAGCGTACCCATTCTCAATTCCCCCTTGGTGATGGGGGTACCAGAACACGGTTTCGGACCTGAGGAGCAATTCAGATCAACTTGAAAATTATAATGTTTTTGTCATACGTACCGCTACATTTAGCACGGTTACTGGGAGAGTACTCGAGCCGATAACCGGTAGATTTCGAGGAAGCTTCGTTGTCAGACATGGTGAAGGCCGTCTAGTGGGACGCGTCGCGCGTGTGGCAGATCTGGGCTTGCTATGTTGTGATCACGTGGGGGCACCAAGGGGACAGATCGCAGTCAGATCGTGGCGCCGCTGGGGTTTCATCCCTCGCCCAAGTTTGAACGGGTTGGGCCTCACTTCAGTTTTTCTTGCCAAAGATATAATAGCCAAAGAAATTGACGTTGTTTCCGATATCTGTCTCGATGTGGATCACTATCACATAATTAAGTCGCCAAAAAACGGCAATAATGCAGGATACAAGAAAGAAAAGCATACAACACATTTTGAAATCGTACAGTTCATATAGGGCGAAGGTACACGCGCCGCCAGCATAGTATCATAGACTAAGAATATCAGCCCTCATGTATTATGCTTTTGTCATCGTTCTACAAGCCTCTTGTCATTGGAGTTTCGTCGCATACATTCTATGATAACGTTTTAATTCAATCCAACACATCAGAGAGTTCGACGTGGAAACGATTCGCATGCAGAATTATGAACGTGGTGTGAAGCCGAGTATCTCGTGTGCTGCGTAGGTAAGGTGCATTGATTAGCGCATAAATAAGCGCCGGTGAAATACACCCCCAGCGTCCAACCACACCTCACCCACCACCTCTACTTACTTGATACCCTTGACCCGAACTCCAGAAAATGTCTTTTGTACCTAAGACGGGCTCATTCAATCTCCCTCAGTCTCTTGTCCCTTCCGCCAATACTTGTTTAGGCTCGTCCTGGAACAACCGTATCCAGGACCCTCATAAAATTGGCTACCCGAAAGGATGGAGGACCGGCGACACCGAGAAATGGTACAAGGATCAGCCGACTAAGAAGTTTACCCATCTTCAGTATCGTAAAGAGCGCGATGCTCCGTTCTATCACGAGTACATCGTTCTCGAGCTCGACAACGGTACTGTGTGTCGTTTCGACCGTCGAGGTGATGTCGCCACTCGCGCAGGCCTCTTCACCTTCCGGGGCATGATCGCTGAGGATACAGCCCACGTCATCCAGAAAAAAGAGGAGCACTATACCGACATTGAAGTGAGGTCCGATATGCTGTTACGCATCCACTTTCCCGACGGTCAAGACCTGCTCACCGTTCTGGCTGTGTGCCATGGGGTACAGAAGAACGATGATACTAAAGCGTTTAGCTTGACTCGATACAACTGTTACTTCCTCTCCTGGATGATTATAACTTCAGTAGCTCGTCGTACTGTCGACTGGGCAGCTATCAGCAGAGACGAAGACAAATGGGAGGGACTCGTTGAGGCAACAATGAGAGGAATACGTTGCCATCGGTATGCTCCCTGCGTGTACAGCAACAAGGTGGAAGAAGCTACTTCACGTTTTAGATTTTGGCGCAGGACTCCTAAAAAGTCTTCTTTTGCAGCTTCCACTTCTATAACTCTCAACGCGCCATACCTCGTCAGATCACTCCACGAGGCGCTTTGGAATAGCCGCTCGCTCGTCGAGCAATCTCTGGATCACCTGATCCTTCAAAAGACCGTCGAGCCGGCGATGCGTCAGATCTCTTTCGAATCAGCGGCACACGCCGCAGGAGAAGCTGCTCGAAACCATGCCGGTCAGGCGGCACGAGATGCAGCTATGGAAGAGGTTGTTGGGACCATGTGGAGAAAAATCCTCGCGGACCCCAACGGTAGACAACTGTGGGAGAAGCTGTGCAAGGCTACAGAGGCAGCGATACGGAAAGCATCAATGGCCGCAGCGGACACTGATGAAAAAGATGACGAACAGGTGCCAGAGAATGGCCCGATGAAATGGGAGGTCGCCTGGGATAAAGCTTGGTCGGACAGCTGGAAGAAACCGCCAGCCGAGGTCGAGGATGGGGTCAAGCAGATCTCGATGCGCGCCAAGAAGGCTTGGTTTACAGCTTGGGAAGAGGCGTGTGACGCGAACGAGGAGTACGTTCCGCTAGTCAGCGAAGGGGTTGCAGACTTCGTGCTTAAGAACCTGCCTGACTCGCTACCCGAGATGCTGAAGATCGATATGGCTGGGGTAGGTACTCTCGACCGGATGCGTCAGCTGATAGCAGCGTAAGCTCACTCGGCTGTTTGCAGACCAAGCCCAAGCCTCATGCTCTGTTTACCGCCCTGAGCTCGGACCCAAAAAACTCGAAACTACAAGAATATATCGCAGGCCAGATCAAGGACCTCTGCGAACGTGCGAGGACTGTAGGGATTACTCAGACTCCAGAAGAAATCGAGGAGGCAATGCGGCGGGTGTGGGTTGAGACTATAAAGGCACTGGACTCTGATTCGAACCACAATAATCACGAAACGAGTTGAATCTTGGCACTGTTGAATGCATTTTGTTATTATGGTGTAGTCGTAATTACGAGAGGTATCCGGACCCCAGTTTGGATATACGACTGAATCCCTACGAACGGAGATACTTTGTGATGTATGCTGGTGAGGTCCGCACCTTTCAAGCTATTCTAAAAGGTGAATAAAGGGATCGAAAGTGGCTCTGCTGTAGGTGTGCGAGGTTTAACAGTGAGTCAGTAGTAACCGAGTCAAGTGTGCATACCAAAGCTGACTCAGGCATATAGTATGACTATGGCGCATATTATGGACGGAATCGGTTTTCTCTCAGTGTATTTACTCAAGTGTCTGATGCGCCAGTTTGTACCCCATCTTCCAACAACTAGTTCACTCACCCATCTATTATTTCACCGCGCTACACAGAGTTGGTGTTCAAAAGAGCGCACACAATGAGCCTAGTAGAATATAAACTCGGCAAAGGTTTGGCCTACGGGTTGGCCACACGTTGAAAACGGTAAATTGTACGACTCCGAGCACCTTTGCTCTTTGAAGCGCCGGAGCCTTTTTGCCACTCGAGGGGATATGGGTCATCGAAACGGTAAATACCCAGTCGATTCAACATAAGTACAAACCATCGGTGCCCCCTCTGCGTTTTTGGCAGTCATCTAAAGAGCAGAATAATATTTTTGTATCGGACTTGTACTATTGCAAGTACTTTCTGAGGATATATGCGGTCTATCTAGCACGTAAATGGCGCGGTTGTGGAACAAGAATTGCAGAAGAATTTGACAACTCATGGAAAGTGCTCAGAATTGGCACTTCTCGGGCAATTCTCGTCCGATTCCGGTCCTAATTCTTGAGTTGCGGTTGAGTTGTAGCCGAGTTGTAGCCGAGAATCAGGTTCAGAATTGAACCAGAATTGTGCGGGAATTCGCGCTCTGAATAGCCCTATAGTCAACGTAGAGTATGAGCGCCATATAACTATAACTATAGCCACCGGCCTGGAGGATCGCTTAGGCAATCACGAGATTTACTTTCTACGACATCGCGCAAGCGCGAGAATTATTTCGGTTGGTAGTACTAACGAGTACTTCGAGAGCCTTGCGTGTGAGTGCGCAATCATGTGGCAAGCTCAATATAAGCATTTCTGCATGCATGAGTAAATCTCGTTGGCAGTACTGATGCTAGAATCCTGGTGCAGGCTACAAGCGCATAGATTTACCAGCTCACTGCCAGAAGGTCAAAACAAGGAGGCTGGTACTGAGAATCACTGTGGTGATTCAGGGCCTTAACCTAAGTCCCCGACACGGCCATGTCAAAAGTCACATAGCGCCTTATGAGGCGGCCCGCCTGAAACCACTGGGGAGGCACTGGGGTAGCTTCTAGGCCGCGACACGAGGCGCCTCGCCCGAAGGCCGGACCTTCTGAAACGGCCGAAATGTCCTAAAAAGGCCTTAAAGGCCGCCACTTAGAAGGTGGTCGGTGCCTTCGAAATTGATTAGTCCGTATATAGCGGCACCGTGACACTCGTGACAAGGCCGCGTGTGCTACTATGCCCGGCCGCCGGTGTGTAGTCTAACGGCTCCGGTACTTTATATTATGCTCGACCATATCATCACTACCGCTTCGTTTTTGGTTCACTCTTTAAAGGCCCTGAGGACTTAGGTTAAGGCACCAACTTCCCACAGTGAATTGCAAAAAGAAGTAGAGTAGAACGTGATTCGCTTCTGCATACATTCAGGAAATTGGAAATTCGACAACTATGCGGATTCTCATCATCCGCACAGCCCAGAATTGTGTGTGGGAAAAGTGCAACGCCGCTTTCTAAGGTTTTTTTTTGCAGAATCTCGCTATGCGAAAGTACACGTTCTACTGTAGCCTAATCCCTACCTGATGGGTCCAGGGATGTGTCGTTGCAGAGGCACGCGGGTAGCATACAGGAGAGGGAGGCCACGCAGTATTCGACTGGTTTCCTCGGTTTAATGCTTCTTAATACAGCGTGGAATACAGCATGAGAAAAGCTAAAACCTCGTATGCTTTATCTTCCTTCACAAGCTGCTATATAAGAGCATGCGACTGTGGTGTAATCGTATCTTGCCGTCGTTGGCTTTATCCACAACTTACAACTTCAGGTTCTTTCCCCTTGTTGGCTTCCCTTTCTTCATTTACTTTCCATCGATATTGGCATGAGCTCAAGTAGCGCGCTTGGGCTTCTTTTACCAAAACTCAAACTATCGGGGCGCGATGAATTTATTGGAAGCTCGTTTGCGTCTTCTCAAGTTCTTTCTGAGCGTATTCTTAGCTGGTCCGGATCCAAGGACCGTGGGCGGCTATTCTCCATGGAGTTCCATCCAGATTGGCAACACCCTAAATGCCTCGTTATGGGCTGGTACAAGCAACAATGTTCGACAAGCACTACGTTCCGATCGGTTGAACATCGCAGAAATGCTGATGGGCCTTTCTACCACGAGTTCTTATTATTTAAGCTCATAGATGGTGCTATCTGTCGTGTAGAGCGCACGGGAGAAGGTTCTCGCGCCGATGCCGTTCGACATGTGGGATGTACCGCCCACGATTACATTCAGTGGTTTTCCAGCCTAACCGACTACGACGAGGTCTCAGCAAGATTCCCCGCGACAGTACTGATTGCCACGATTGACCTGTCCATGGAATTCGATATACTCGATGTCCTAGCCGTATGTTACTCGATCCGGACCACCAAAGCATGTCGTGTGTACACTCTGCAACGGTATAACTGCTATTTCCTGTGCCTAACCGTACTTGCAACACTCACTCGCCGAGTGGCGAGTTGGGAGACAAGCATCACGCGTGATCGATGGGATCACTGCCTTGCATCGTTGCTTGATGGCTTGGGTAACATGACTCCCGAGGATTCAAAAAAGTATGTGATACTTCGAATGTGCACATTACTTGAGCCAGATAACTTGCATTCTGCGCAATTTATCATCGATGGGCTCTCGGAGCACTTACAGGCACAAGCTGGGGCTCTCACAAACTACAATGAAAGAATAAGCTCAGCACTATGGCGGGCCAGCTGGGAGTCGGTACTTCGCTGCAGTCTGGCCCACTCACTTCGACTCAACGTTCATGACATCCTTGAGAATGAGAGCTACTGCGGGGTCCAATTCAGGCGTGCAGTTCATACTAGCGCGAAGGACTCATGGGATGCTCTACAATCCTCTAGCATGCTTGCGCCCCATTATGCACAAGTTCGTCAAGAGTCATTAGCCAATAGGATCGAAAGGACCGAGAAAACTTACAAGGACCTTCAACAAATGTGGGAAGCGGAGCATCCCGTCTCGTTCAGCCGGCTTGTGTCTAGGCGAATGCTTGGTCCACTTCGAGCTATGCTTAATCCCAACGCCTCCACGGTTGAGATTTATAGTAAAGATGATGTCCGTAAGTACGCCCAACCAGTATCAATAAACCATGCTCTCATCTACGTATAGGACACAGAGTGTCTTCTCGCGCGGCCGCGGTGAAGCCCAGGTTTCAATGTAACTCGTACTTGCACCCTACTGCAAGTTTAGATACAGTCGGGGGCTCGAACGAGGGGGAGATCCTCTTGAGTAACGCAGCTGATCTAGCCGAGCTTGACACCATAGGCGACACGCTAGCCATTATTTTAGATAAATTAACCTCGAAGGGCGTTCTTGGGTCATCGGAAATACCACTTGTGATGGCCAACTTGCTGGACAAGCCGCACTTCGTTGAGCTTTTATGCTCTCTAGTTGCTTCAGATCTCGGTCGTCGGCTATACCCAATGCAAGAAGCCCAGCAAACTGGTATACTTGTATCTTTGGGAGTCGAGGTATAAGAACAACGTCTGTACTATATAGTAATTTCACTGACCAAAGCTTTCCAGCACGGTTTACCGTCTGGAAAAACCACAACCGCCAACTTCCAGGAAGCTTACATCAAGCGACGCATCGATGCACATGCGCAGCGTGTAGATGCAAATCAGCTTGCACCCAGACTCGTGGTCTTCCATGATATTGAAAGTACGATGGCAAAGGTGTGGACGACACTGCCGATAGGTTTTGGTGGCACCGTCGTGCCAAGTGACAAGGTTCAGAATCTCCCACACACCCACGTCCCCTCAGATCACCCATATTTTGGGTGAGCAATTGCAACTGTATTTACTGGAGATGCCGATATGAGTTACTACAAATATCATGCTTTATTGCGGTTAGGGGTATTCAGAGCGCGAATTCTCGCCCGATTCTGGGCCAATTCTAGGCTCAATTCTGGGCTACAACTCGGCCACAATTCGAGTTGTAGAAGTGGGCTTGAGTTTAGCGCCGCACAATCACAACTAGCTGTTGCTGGTCGGTTGCTGGCGCTCAACTGAGGGTAGCTATGTAAGTAGAAGAGTACAGGCAACCATTTCTCCCTCTGCGCTTCTGGCGGTCATCTAAGTACTAAAAGATCATCTTCGTGTCGAGTTTTTACTTGTTTGATTTTTTTCTGAATATATATGCGGTCGCTTCAACACATAGATAGTGAAGTTGCAGAACGAGAATTGTAGAAGAATTGACAACTCGTAGAAAGTGCTCAGAGTTGACACCTTCTGGAGCAATTCTCGCCCGATTCTGGTCCCAATTCTTGAATTGTGGTCGAGTTGTAGCCGAGTTGCGGCCCAGAATTGAGCCAAGAAGTGGCCCAGAATCGGGCGAGAATTCGCGCTCTGAATACCTCTACTCTGAATACCCCTAATTACTATTGTCAAAAGTCCGCGCCGATCAAACCTTTTCACGGATCGCATAACGCAGAATTAAAAATTCGGCCATTGCGCACTGTAAAAGACACATAAGTCTGAGTGAAACATACCTTTTGATGCGCAAAATTTGGGCGACCAGTGTAATATAAGCAGCATGCTGATAGCGCAAAAAATGACCGAAGTCGAACTTAGGTCAATGAATGCGCTGGATCTTTGCAACTAGAACACGTAACACGATTCTGAGAGTACGAACGAGTGGGGGAGATGAGTACGTATCTACGTACAAATTTTCGAAAGTTTACGGCCAATATCCTATCGCCGTCTCGCCAAGTAGGAAAGATCATTGAAAATCATCTTAACAATAGCTGCATTTCATCATTTAACCGACATTTGTATACTTAATTTGACGCTACTCGGCACGGGGGAGGCTGTTAGCGCATGTCCCTCCAGAGTCGGGCTTTTATGCTAGTATCCCGGTTATTTTGGTCAAGGAAGCTGGACGCTTACGTGTACTAGCCGGTTTAAAAAGTATTGCAAAAATACATTGTATGCTCAAAAATCGCCGTGAAGCTTGATTATCCCCAGACAACTTGGTGACATTATACAAGCCGTGAAGCTCTAACGATGGCGTATTCAGATTGTCGCTCCTGCCTGAGCCTGTCCAATACTTTGTTGTTTTGCGCCGGGAAGGCATATATGCTCAAATGGCATATAAGATTTCGGCGATTTAGAGAGCTATAAGTTAGCGCAACAGATAGAGCTTGCTTGACTCATCGCCCACGTACTTTACACGATGTGTTTATCGTGTGCCGTTACTGAGAAATCGTCCTGGTAAGTTGCTCAAAAACATATGAAATTTGAGGATTTGCAATACTTTTTCAATTGACTAGTACATCTGGCGATCCAAAGCTCACCACGGCCCACGGGGGCGCTTATGGAGCTGGACCCCAGAAGCACGTGTTCTGGAGGATCTAGAGGCTTTGGGAGTATCCGGATTTATCCTAAATAGGAACCGCGGCGCTCTAGACGCCCCGGCCCGGAACGATTTTGCTAAGTACTAACTTATACCGAGCGCTTATCAACTTTAGCGAACATATATGTCCTCATGAGCACCTAAACGTGTTTTGGTGACGAGCTATTTCAATATGAATATATTGCCTGCAGGATGATAGCTGCCAGGAACCGAAGATCACCAGGCGGTAAAGCTTGCGGATTAGGTGGCCTGGCTAGACAGTAACAATCGGGAAAGGGAGGGCGTGAGAAAAAACGTGTAAACGTGCTTTTCTCAAGTCTAAGGCCGCGAACCTTGCACATACGCAAGTGTTCAACTGAAGATGTATCCGCGCCTTATGTCAGAGGCTCACTGGATTTTATTGAAGGATAGGCTGTGTACCTCTGGGGCTCCACCACGCGGTCTCTACTTTACCAATTCTGTGCGTGGCCCCACGCAACGAAGGCAAGGGAACTAATTCACAGGACACCTAACTCGCATTAGGGGGTAGATTTTTCGTGTTCCGTAACATCGCCTCGTGGATGTACGACCCCTCAGCATTGTAGGGTATATATGAGCAGCTGTGTCAGTCAACTTTGCAGTGGATTAGAGTGAGTCAACACACCTGACCGCTTGAGATGGCCACTGCTCCGGAGAAGATTGCGCGCTCTCTACTACCTTTGATGCAGGGCATATTCAAACAGCAGACCCACACAAGTCGTACGTCAGGAAAGCTGCCATTATTCATCACACATTTGGCCCCTCATTGATGTATTCAAATATACTTGCAGATCAACCCAGTTCTACAAGGTAGGAAATTAAACATACTTGGCTATAATCCAAACTAAACCTTGCTGATGTGGCAGCGGCCTGTCGATCACCACATCTCTGACCCACGATGGACTTAGGTCGTTGCTCGAGACATTGAGTTCTGGCGGCGAATCACTTGAACCGCTCTCTCTTTCAATCAGTCGACTATCACAATGCATAGAGGCGTTTGGGGTGAGTACAACCGGGCAACGTTAATGATGAATATTGAGTTGTCGTATTAACGCTTTGTCCCACGGGGTCAAATTACTAATTAGTGCCAAGCCAGCCTACCCGGGGAGGATTGCACGACACTTTGCTGTGACATAGATGAACTGCTTCGCGCCCTTTCCAGCCATTTTGGCAAGGCTATGCCATACACAAAAGCGGAAGAATTCGGGATTGTCAACCTCGCTCGGTAACTCACAAATGCACGTGGAGCAAGAGTGATAAATCTAACATGTAGTCGCAGTGCTATTAGCAAAGAGACAGAAGTGTTCCTTCAACAGCGCCGGACGATTCAATCGCTGCAAAGCAACGAGGTTTCAAAAACTCTGGATCAACTGCGAGAGCGTTACCGCCGGATACGTGCACTGCTAGGACGTTTCGTGGTATGAACAGACTTCCAGCACAGATGTCTTGAACTGGTCCTAAATCACATATAGTTGAACGAAAACGTGGAATTGTGGGGGATCGTGGATGATGTGGCGCTGGTGAGTAGAGGTGAAGCGCACGTGGATAGCTGTTGTTAATATAAGCGAAATGCCACAGCATAAATGCCTCGATTGGCTTCCTCACTCTTCAGCAGCACAACGCCATTCAGGCACTATGGCCCGTTCTGGATGTACACCAAACACACGCACAGACCTATTGCGGCATATCCTTGACTGGGCACGACGTAATGACGGCCAGATGCTGTGTTGGCTGAACGGTCCAGCTGGAACCGGTAAAACGACCATTGCATGTAGTATTTATGACTATCTGGAGAGCTTTGGTCATCCGGTTGCGAGCTTCTTCTGCACCCGGACGATACCAGCTTGCCGAAACAACAGTCTAATCTTTCCGGATATTTCATATCAGCTTGCACTACTGTCCCAACCTTATCGGCATGCAATATGCGATATGGTTAAGCAGGACGCGGATCTACTAGACTGGTCAGTCCGTGATCAGTACGATCGACTGATAGGAGAGTCTCTACAGAAAGTTGGATACACGTTTCCTAGCCCGGTCATTGTCATAATTGATGCGCTAGACGAATGTGAAGACGACGAGGGGATCGACCAGATGTTGAACCGACTCATCAACCCAAAATCTAACCTGCCCATCAAGTTCCTGGTGACGAGTCGCAGAGAGCACAGAATAGCTCATCACATGCGGACCAAGGCACACCGTTGGCAATTTGAAGAGTTTTGCATTGACGACGTGTCTACTGCAATCGCTCGAAAGGATGTTGAAGTGCATTTGGAGCTTAAACTAGGGCCTATCAACCCGTCCACTCATGATATCGAACAACTTATCAAGCAGTCAGGAGCGCTGTTTAGGCACGCAGCTACCTTGGTACAATATATCCTAGGCGATGACGATTCTGAAGCTACCAACCGAATGAAACAATTGCTCAATGTTTCTTCGGAGGGCGACGACCCTCACCAGCTAGACACCATGTACGATGCTATCCTTGAAGCGACACTCCACTTGGATTATTTTTCAGATCTAGAATTGACAGAAGTGACGCGAGTGCTGCATGCCGCGGTATGGTCACAGGGATCATTGACCAAGGATGAGTTACTATTTGGGTTGCCAAGTATCCGACAAGGATTTTCGTTGGACCAAGCGTTATCAGCTCTTCAACTCATACTACAGGTCTCAGACTTGAATGGACGGGTGACCGCTAGGTACGGATCATTCCATGGCTACCTATTGGACCAGAATCGTTCGGGACACTATTACTGCGATCCTGATCAGCACAATTCAGTACTTGCGCTGGCGTGCTTTGATCTAATTGAAGTGCCCACTCCACCATATAACATATGCGCGCTCGAGTCGTCGTACCTCCAGAGTTCGCAGATAAATGAAATAACGGATAAAATCACCAACGTGATATCGAAACAGCTGCTGCATGCCTGTCGGCAATTGGGCACGTATCTGGTGTTAACCCGAGGCTCTTCCAGGCTCTTCACTGCATTGGACAATTTTCTATCAAAGAGATTGCTACTATGGATGGAAATACTTGTTCTGAAACAATGCTTACTCAGCAAAAACCGTTGGTGTTATTAAATCGGGGGGAAGGGTAACACTGTGATTACACCAGATCACACCAGATAACC
>WSTJ01000111.1:0-42261 GCA_019623705.1 Ceratobasidium sp. 428
TGTGGTACCCAGGTATGCGTTTTTAGCGCCGCGGCCCTGAAATTCCGTTTGGCAATGACTAATGAAAACTGCAGTAAAGTTGTAGACTTTGATTTTCGCTGCGGAGGTAAGTACCGTGCCTGAGTCACGTGCCATACGTCACCACGCGTAGTGACGCGTTTGACACAAGCTTGGCGACGATCATCTGATGCCAGTGCCCGGGTCGACATCACGCGTCTCCGTTTTCTTTCCGCCCACTGTCTTCGGTACGCTCGGTCAGTCAGTCTGGATGAGAGGGACCTAGTCACGTCTTCGCCACCCGTAGAAACGCCCACGTACGCCACACCTGTCGTTAACCTCATGGGCCGATGGGGCGTACCATGCTGATCGGGTCCGGTACGGCAACACCGCTTCATTCACCTCCATCTACTTGTCTGGGATTCGACCCTTAAGACAGTCTGAGATTCTCAGTCAGTTAAACTCAAAACGAAGAAATCACAATTCAGGTATTGGCACTAGTTAGGCGAGCCGCACTTCCACAATTAAAAAGCTAGAAGTTGGCGGTGCGTACGAGGATTGGATGGACGGAATGAGTGGAGTATAAACCAGACACCACACGCAATGAGGAGAGTCCACGGATTTCTGAGCTCAAAATATCTGCAAAGAGCAAGAATGATCTGCAACCAGAACTTTGGACGCTGTTGAGGTGCGCGTTTGATGTATGAGGAGTAACTATTGCTGACAAGCCGAAGTCTTTCACTTGTTCTAGTGTGACAAGGGGGCGAATACGGTATTGGGTGGTTTATTTCTGCCTATGGTCTTGTTGGGCAAGCATGAGGCGGTTGGCATAACCTCGTTCAGGGAGATGCATGAGAGTTATGTCATTGTGTGCGTCTCTTCTCTCTATTCGAAGGTGGAAGCTGACGTGAGTATTGGTCGTGTGGGTAGATACGCACAATATGGTACCCTACTACGTTGCTCACGGCCAGGGCGGTCAGTTTTCCGAGGTTTGGATGGAGATGAACGGCAGTGAGCTCCTTGCGTTGATGACTGTTTTGTCGTAGTGCGTACTCTCTACTTTTTCCTCTCTTATGCTCGTTCGCATCCCATTCTACGGATTGTTTCCTGACGCGGCTTTTAGTCCAGTCTCCTCACAAACGTCAGCACCAAAGTAGCTAATATCAACCTAATGCAATAGAATAGTCCCTTCAATCTCCTTTCAAATCCACCCTTCACAGTCAGGTGCTCAAAGCGTTCTCTGTTCCGATTCAGGGCCTCGCGCGTAGGATCACGAATTTTTGCGGGAGGTTGTTTAGTATTATTGCGCGTACGTCCTTTCATCTCACATTCACTTCTAGCTTTCCTTGCGCTTCCCGTTTTGTTTTGAAGAGTATCGGAGCGAGGTTGATGGAAGCTGGCGCAAACGGCTGGATCGACAACGTTTCATACCTAGCAACGCGAACGTGTCTGTATGCGCGCTTTCCCCTGAGCTTTTACCACGCGAGACAGGGGATATGAACGAGCTGGCCAGGCAGGCTTGGATAGACTTACGGTAATGTTTTTTCAAATATATAATCGAGAACTTATCGTCGAATGAAGGCTGGGCCTTATGCATCGACATCAGGTACAGAGAGGAGTTACGATGAGGGAGAGAGAAAATATGGTAAGGCTACAACTTTTTTTTTTGCTCGCGTTAGTTGGGGAAGGATGGGAGCTAGTGCTTGGACGTGGCAATGGGCGTGTGGATGTGGTTCTAGTTGTATGGACTTGGAGTTCATGATGTTTCCTGTACTGGTAGAACAATGGTTCAAAGCTGGCGTCTGGTCACTTTCTGACAACAAATCGCGGGTTTTGAGAGAGATTCTACAAGCACAGCAAGATTCAAAGCTTAGATTGGAATCAGGGGTGGGCATGGCTTTCCCGTGGACATACTTCCTCATCACATTTCAATTGGTCGCGCCATCGTTTCCGTTTGCGGCCTGAGCACCAAGTCTGATCCAACGATTTGTGTGGTTGAATGCTGTGAAGGACCCGCTGACGTCCGGCAGTAGGCACATCCAGATCAAGCGGCCAGGATCATCAATGTTGATCGGATCCAGCACAATCATCACGGCGCTTAGTGACTTCGCTCGGGCGTCTAACTGGATTGAGCGATCAACTGCCCTTATACTCGACCACCACACAACCATGTCCTCGAAACACACACCTGTGGCCACCGGAGCCATCCGGCGGCGTCTACAAGGTAACGATATGCACACGATCACCTTCAGCCACCGTAATTTGACTACTCTACGGTACAGAAATCAAGCTTATTCCGAGCCAATCGGAGCGTGCCATCGATGTCAAGGTCCTGGTAGACGGCAATGTGATACACGAACTACCGAAGGCTAAAACAAAGCAACCGCTGATCTGGAAGGACCTTATGCTGCCTTGGTGAGTATGATTTCTATTTCGGGCAGTCCGGGATGTGACTTCAGGCACCTGGTAGCGACCTCGGCGACGATTCGGCCGTTGCGTTCCGTATTACCGAAGTGCACACAATTACCCAGGATCGAACCAGCGAGGCTACATGCTCGACGTCCAAGATGGCAGAGGACGATTCGCTACTTCTAGGTGAGGAGAATCAGGGAGTGCGTAACTGGTCTGACTTGTAATTGGATTTAGAGTGCGATAATAAAACGTTCAAGCTAGAGCTGAAGCTTATGAATCAAGAAGAGGTAGACGGCTTTACTGCGGTTGTCAAAAGTTCGTGCGGATCAAAAAATAACCGCCGAAGATTCAAAAACGGTATTTTGGCTAAATCTCGGGAGCGAGAGCAGCTACCAGAAATGTGAATGCATAGTCGGATTCAGCTAATTTGCGCGAGCAATTCCATGTACATATGCCATAAATAGCGATAGTTTTGCCTGCACACCCGGTCGAGGGGGGTATACCCCTAAATGTAGAGCAGCTAAGAGAAGTACGTCAATTCTGTATCAGCGAATCGTTTTCTATGCATCATATGAGTACGTATGCAAAAAATCTCAGACTTAGCTTGTCTACAGAGCGAAATATTCCACATACACCTCCCAAGCCTACCCCTGAAGATACTTACTCGGATCATATCTTGCTTTGTAGGCAAGCTAAGTCTGAGATTTTTTGCATACGTACTCATATGATGCATAGAAAACGATTCGCTGATACAGAATTGACGTACTTCTCTTAGCTGCTCTACATTTAGGGGTATACCCCCCTCGACCGGGTGTGCAGGCAAAACTATCGCTATTTATGGCATATGTACATGGAATTGCTCGCGCAAATTAGCTGAATCCGACTATGCATTCACATTTCTGGTAGCTGCTCTCGCTCCCGAGATTTAGCCAAAATACCGTTTTTGAATCTTCGGCGGTTATTTTTTGATCCGCACGAACTTTTGACAACCGCAGTAAAAGATCTAGAGAGTGAAATGATAACATACGTTACAGGCGAAACGAGCGTACATTATAGCGTTAGAAAAAGTACAACGAATCGAGAGTCGACACAGTGCGCTGAACACATCGGGAAAGCTCGGATCCGCGTTCAGAACCCTACTTAATCTTGGTAGTACATTATCTGAGGTGAGCAGGCGCCCTAGGTTTGGCGAGCATCCGAATGTCAGACACTATGCGTCACAGTTAGATCCCACAGGTGGGGCAAAGGTCGCGTTCTCGGTCTGTTCTATGGCATGGGAGGTATGCATCCCTTTGGTAGTCGCCCAGTGCTAATGATTACCTAACCATCAAATATTCCGTCTCTATCGAAACCAGCGGGTCGAGAAGCAGGAGGAGCAAGACGACACCCTGCGCGACTTGATCCAACAACTAGCGGAGCTGACACCGACGATCAAGTCGGTGCAGGATGTCGCGAACGCCAACCTGGAGAGCACAGTGACTGCGATGCTGAACCTGATCGAAGATGCGTCACTATTCATACTAAAGTACAAGTCACAGAGCACCTGGAGTAAGTGATTTTTGATAAATAATGGTTGCAAAATCCGACGAGAGCTGTGTATACAGAGCATATACTATACTCCACGATCAACTCGACCACGCAAGATCGTGCACGGGACATACTGGACGGGTTCAAGAGGCTAAAGGAGGAATACGATAGGAAGGTCGATGCACAAACACTAATTGCCGCTCAGTTGGCTTGTAAGTTCATGATCCTGAGCAATCGAGGTTATGCTAATGAGCAAGGCTCCTGGGCTAGATGATCAAACAAGCCTCGACAAGCTCGTTCCGATCGGTCACGCGAGCTTCAACCCCGACAGAGCGTGCATGCCAGATACTCGAGTGCGCACCATCGACGACATCCTCGCCTGGTCTCACGACTTCGACTCCAGCCAGCGACTGCTCTGGGTCTACGGCTTTGCCGGTCTCGGCAAGACCTCGATCGCGGCGTCAGTCTGCAAGTGGCTCGAGGAGCAGGACATGCTAGCTGCGAGCTTCTTCTGCAAGCGAGACGACCCAGCGCTGCGAGACGCGCGATGCGTGCTGAACACGATCGTGTATGGACTGGCTATCAAGTACCCTGCGTACAAACAAGTCGTAGTCAAGGCGATACAGGCGGACTCGCAGATATGCACTGGCCACATACAGAGGCGCTATACATCTCTGGTGGAGGAGCCGTTCAAGACTATCAAAAAGTCGGATCAGACAAAAGGGCTAGTGATCGTCGTCGACGCGCTCGACGAGACAGCAGACGACGAGTACCGTAGCGCCCTCCTGACCTATCTTCTGACAATGTGTCACCTCGTATCTTGGCTGAAGATCATCGTCACTAGTCGCCGGGATGGCGACATCGTGGGCGCGTTCGGCCAAACCAACGAATCTGTGGCATCTCGCGATATTGTGGATGACAACGCGACTGATGATATTTCTGTGTTTGTCCAGAGCCGTATGGCTGCCATCGCTGCATCTAGGGGTCGACCCGAATGGCCAGACGACAAAGTCAGAAGCTTAGCGGCCCGGGCAAGCGGGCTGTTCATATGGGCTGAGACTGCCTGCAAGTTCATAGCAGCTGGTCTGAATGTGGACACTCGGCTCGACCAGATGCTACAACTGCATCAACCCACCACCGGGGCACCTCGTTTGTTCGCAGGGCTGGACGAGCTATATACTACTGCTATCCGCTACGGGATCAAGGATGAAGACGAGGACAACAAGGCAACGGTCCGGTTATGTGTTGGGGCTATCGTGGCTACCTCATCCCGAGCTCCGCTGTCTATATCTGACCTTGGCCGACTTCTGTCGAAGCATTTGGATACAAGCACTCTACGCACAGTGGTGAAAGCACTCAGTTCGGTACTGTACGAGGACGGTGGTGCCGACGGTCCAGTGCGCGTCTACCACCCATCGTTCGAGGACTACATCACCGATAGGACTCGCTCAGGAGACTTCTATGTGGATCAACGCCACTATAACGGCTTGCTTGCGGAATGTAGTCTTGAAACTATGCTGACGGAGCTAAAGTTCAACATATGTGGGCTGGAGACGTCGCATATACTCAACGTCGACATACCTAACCTGAACCAGCGAGTGCAAGCAGCGGTTTCTGGACATCTAAGATACACCTGTCTCCACTGGTATAGTCACGTCGCTCATGCTGAGGCTGACTCGATTACCGATCGACTGAAGCTGTTCCTGTTCGGGAACTCACTGGTCTACTGGATAGAAGTGCTATCGCTGATGGGTGAGCTTGAGGTGGCATCTACGAGTATGCTCGGGCTGAGCCTGATGAATCGAAGCCCGGTAGGTAGCCCATAGACTTATTCTCGTTGCGAGTACGACTGATGTGATGCTCCCAAACAGGAGAGGTTCGTAGACTGTTCAGAGTATGCAAACGACGTATATCGGTTCTTGCTTAGTTTCTATGACCCTATATCGGCTAGTACTCCTCATCTGTATATATCTGCTCTCCCGTTTGCTCCGAGGCTGTCAAAGCTCGGGCAAGCCATGCGGTCACAGCTCTCAAACACGCTTGCTGTCACGCGAGGCGCAGAAGAGGACTGGACAACGTGCATGCGCACTATATCCCATCCGGATGAGGTGTATAGTGTATCGTTCTCTCCGGACGGTCGTCGTATCGCCTCGGCTTGCGACGACGGTCTAGTGCGAGTATGGGACGCCGATACTGGCGCTGCGCTCCTGAGCTTAGCAGGGCATACGGGCGGGGTATCGTGTGTAGCTTACTCCCCAGATGGTAGGCGCATCGCATCTGGATCGTGGGACAATACAGTCAGGATATGGGACTCGCGGACTGGCTCTGAAGTTTGTGAACCGCTCGAAGGTCACTCAGACTACGTCCAGTGTCTTGCGTTCTCTGCTGACGGCAAGCACCTTGCCTCGGGTTCGGACGACCACCTGGTGAGGGTTTGGAACATCGAAACCGGAACGAGCATCTTCAAGCTCGACCGACACTCAGCATCAGTGAACTCTCTTGCGTTCTCTCCCAACTGTCGTTATATTGCTTCAGTCTCTGACGACGGGCGGACGATCATCTGGGATGCTGAGGGTGGTGCTCTAGTTCGAGAGCATATGACTCATACTGGTTCAGTCTTATCTGTCGCATTCTCTCCGGACAGTTCACTCATTGCATCGGGAGGCTTGGATAATGCAGTAATAGTGCGGGATAGAACCACTCTTACTCGACAGCTTGAGCTATTCCCTGGACATAGTAACGGGATATATGCTATTCAGTTCTCTCCCAGCGGTGATCGCATCGTCTCCGGGTCTGATGATTGTTCAGTACGCGTATGGAACATAGAATCTGGCAAGGAGACTGGAGCAAACCTCCGACGCCATTCTGGTCCTGTATGGTCGGTTGCGTGGTCACCTGATGGTCGGCGAATCAGTTCATGCTCTGCCGACAAGACTGTTCGCATATGGCATGCTGAAGCAGACACCGGAGTGTCTAACGGTCTCTCGAAACCATCAGCTTCGGTCAACTGCGTGGCATACTCACATGACGGTCGCCTTCTAGCCACAGGATCAGACCGCAGGGTGCTGCGAATATGGGATGCTGCCACAGGCGCTGTGAGGTCGGGGCGACTGCGAGGTCACTTTGACTTGGTGCTTTCTGTCGCCTTTTCTCACGACGACCTTCGCATAGTGTCTGGGTCAAGGGACAGAACCATCCGGATATGGGATGTGAAGACCAGTGCTACCGTACTCGGACCTCTGAAGGGTCACTCGGACTCTGTGAACTCTGTTGTGTTCTCTTCCGACGGTCGTCTCGTTGCTTCAGGCTCTAGTGACTGTACTATACGCATCTGGGACGCAGAGACTGGTGCTCAGGTGCTCGAACCACTGAAAGGTCATAGAGGCCTGGTCCGATGTGTTTCATTCTCGCCCGACGGAAACACCCTCGCATCATGCTCTTTTGACAAGACTATTCGAGTGTGGGATGTACAAACTGGTGAGCTGCGACTCCCCCCATTGCGAGGTCACACGGACAATGTCTGTTCGATCACTTTCCTTTCCGATGGCAAGTACATTGCCTCATGCTCCGACGACTCCACTGCACGGATATGGGACGTGATTACAGGCGAAGTGACTCGCGTCCTTCAACAACCTGACCCACAAGTACAATTGTGGACTATAGCGGTCGCACAGGACCGCCGTCATGTGGTGGCTGGCTCCTATTCCGGGTGCTTACTGGTCTGGGACATGGACCTGGACGATGATACAGCAAGGATTCTGCATGGCCATTCGAATCTTGTACGGTCCATCACTGTATCTCCAGACGGTTCACGTGTAATATCAAGCTCGGACGACGGTACGCTACGGATGTGGGACGCTCAGAAGATGTGGGCGGTAGAATACTCGCTGTCCCCACTATACGGTGCGTTTATTAGCATGTAACTGGGTTTGAGTCGCTAAATAAAGCGAATGAAGGTACTGACGGGCTAACAACACTCGAGATGCGCGAGCTTTCTCGTCATGCGAGCTCAGACGGGTGGGTCAGGTCAGCTAAAGGCGAGCTGCTCATGTGGCTGCCTGCCATCCATCGAGATAAAGACGACTCGCTGATGTGCATGACGTCGGACGGTACAATTGTGGCTCGGTCGACGGTGGATCTTACTCGGTTTGTGCATGGTAGCAATTGGGCATCGATTGGGCATCAATTATGCCTGTAAAGCAGCGTTGTTGGACGTTGCTATATCTCGCAGATGGCTGCATGATAATGAAACATAATTACTGTAGAGCTATAGGAAGAAATTGGACTTGGTTGAGTAAACGTGATCTTGAGTTACTTGATCTCGCATACAACCGCGTCACGTGACCTAACCAGCACCGTGGGTTTCATATTTGGGGGGCTGAGCCGATACTCCAGCCAGTAACAGTATACAAGAATTATATACTCACCTAAAGACAACGTTCATATATAGGATATGTCGCGTCTTATATGCTCGGCCCGAGAGTGCATAAGACTCTTCAGTCAAAAAAAGTGATAACCCCACCAAAGCGAGAGGGTCGATACTCTCCACAGTCGAATAAAGCCATAGCACACCAAGGCTCGTGCAGTAGAACAGCCTAATTAACCGAGTAGAACATACATAAAACACCCCACACCCAAGTCTAATTACTCCCCCATACCCTCTCCTCGTCACTCACTCCTCCATATAACCACATACACGATCGCATCCGCAATCACACAGATCCCCAAAAACAGCG
The DNA here is from genome assembly GCA_019623705.1 of Ceratobasidium sp. 428. Lineage (NCBI taxonomy): Eukaryota > Fungi > Basidiomycota > Agaricomycetes > Cantharellales > Ceratobasidiaceae > Ceratobasidium > Ceratobasidium sp. 428. The sequence continues at coordinate 8,673 of WSTJ01000111.1, forward strand.
CAGCAACAACAGAGATCCGCGCCTACGGCAGTCCTTCTTTCTCCACCACTTGCTTTTCGCTCATCCAGCCCCAGCTCTCGACGTCTCTTGGTCCCGACTTCCGCTTTCAGACGACTATCCCGAAGCTGGTCGCGCTTGACGATACGCATGCGTGCGTCGGTGGTGGACATCTCGACCGAGGTTGAGTTTGTAGCTGAGCCGCGGGCGATGGTAATGAACGGTGGGGAGTGGCGTTTGGCTCATACTTCGATCTGGATTGGGACGTGGTCAGTTTAGTCGTGTAAGAACATGAATGGAAAGAAAATGCGTACCGGACCACATGCGATTACTATCCTTAGGAAGTTCGAATCCTTTGGGTCCGCCTGCATGAATCCCACGGCAAAGTCATGAAATATGTCCGCCACCTCGCGCGGGTTCGTGCTCTTCACGATTAAGCTAATCATAACACGGTCACATTAGTCCGTTTGTACCAATCGCATACAACAATTGATCGAGGAACCGACGCTCACCTGAACATTCTGGCCTTTACGAATCTTGACGTTCCTCCTCGTCACGGCCGGGCTCATAAAACACACTTCCAGCGTAGCGAGTGCCACCACGACCAGAATCGCCAAATAATCCAACACGCCCGTTGCGTGATGGAGCGCGTCGAGTTTCATTGTGTTCAACGTCCATGTCGCTCAGTCGGCCGGCTCGCTAGGAATGTCTGCAACGCCGACCATTTACTCTGGCGTAGCGAATCCAAATTATTCGCGTTTTCCTGGCGGGCGAGATTTCTCGGATATGGATATGGAGACGCCCTAGAGCTCAGATGTTGTTTTTTGGGAGCAGGAGGCTCACGGGGTTGGAGAGTGCCAGCTGATCGCCGAGCCATGGGACCTCTTTGCCCGAGGCGGCGAACAACCGGGAGAGACCTTCGCCGACGAGGCCGGCGACGTAGTGGCAGTAGAGGTCGTACTTGGTGATAGACTCGAGATATGGCGAGGGTGTGTCGGGGTGGGGGGTGAGGGCAGAAGCAGATTCGGAGGCGGATAGAGACCTGGCGCGGTGTGCGTAGTCTGCCACGCCAATTTCTATTTTGTGACAGATGTCGGCTATAATCTCGCGATACCTGTAGCAGGCACGCGTCGGTTAGCTCACATCGTGTTCATCTATAAGCAGTAGAGAGACAAGAACGCACTGGGACTTGAGTAGACCAATTTCCGTCACGACATTGTCAAATTCGACGAGTTCTCGTCGGCCGAGACCCGGTAAATGTTCAACCCAGAATAAATAGTTTTCCGTGAAATGAACGCAGCAGAGGTCGATTGATCACTAGGGGCCTTCGGATTTAGGATGGTAATATAATAAAATAAAACGAGTCACACAATACCGAAATCAGAACGTCGCCCTGCTCGCCCAGGTCTTTCCCCCTCATGACCGCCGCATTGTGGTCACGTCAAAAAACGTGGGGTCCGGGGGTCTTACTTCGTCATCTGCTCCTGGGACCCTAGAACGAAGTCTACTTACATATAACCCGTGTACGCAAGGCGAGTTTGTGGATGGTCTACCAATAAGTCTTAAGGAATATTAATAAGACATGTTTCAATGATAGCACGCATATATTTAACTCTATGGCGATGATAAACCAGGTTTTTTTGAGTTTAGAGCGCCGCATGACGCTGTCTGCAGAGCGTGGATAAAAATCCGGTCCGTTCGGTGCGAACCAGGTTGTCACTCAAGTCCTAGGTGGATCGATAGCAACCTTCTCCCCTATCTGAAAAGACTGCACTCTCAGGATAGGTATAAGACACGGATGTTGAGGAGCACATAGGGGTAGGAATACGGAATTAAAAAAATCGTTTGCAAATTAAGCATAACACGCAACATTTTCTAACTTTGCGCAACTTCTGCTACTCTTCGTATGTTCTGCATGAATCAGACATTTAAAGAACGTCTAATGCTGCTCAAAAGAACAACAAGAATACACTCTTGGGCGAATATACAACCATAACAAATGTCAAAAGACAAACACAGTCGAGTAGGCAAGGGCACGGCCCGGTTACAGGCACATCAATCAAACGAGTGGAATGCTGAATAGTGATATGGATATGTTTACATTTGATACATCTAGCCAGTGAAGGGAGCTGAAACAGCGGTCGGGGTGACCGGTGTTCGGATTTACCGCCCAAGCACCGTCATCCCGGCGCCTATTTGCTTCACCCAACCGGGCGTCTAACCGCACCGGGCGATCAGCAGCCCTTGAGCGCGACCACCACCACACGACCATGCCACCGAAACGCACAAGTAGGAGTACCAAAACTACCCGGCGGCATATGCAAGGTGATGATATGCGCACAACCAGCTTCAGTGACCATTGCTTGACTATTCTACGGCACAGAAATCAAGCTGATTCCAACTCGATCGGACCGTGATATCGACATCAAGGTCCTAATGGACGACAAAGTCATACACGAACTACCCAGGGTCAAAGCGACGAAAGCTCTTATCTGGAAGAACCTTATGCTGCCTTGGTAGTTATGACTTCTATCTCAAACGATCCAACATCTTAATTTGGGGTCTTATAGCGACCTCGGCGACGATTCGGCCGTGACCTTCCGCGTCATAGAATTGCACAGGATCCGGCAAGATCGGGTCGACAATGCAACATGTTCAACTATAAAAATGGCGGAAAATAATCCACTGCTTCTGGGTAGGGAAGATCAGGGAGTGCGCTACTATTTCTAACTCCGAGTTGAGTTCAGAATGCGAAAATAATATGTTCAAGGTGGAGCTGAAGCTCATGGATGAAACCGAGGTATATTTGTTTATACATCGTTGATTGTTGAGATCATGTGTGTGTCGTCTTCTCGGCGTGGCCCTATGGCGCGACATACATGATGAGATGAGACGAAGGAGAGATTGAACCCTATCGAGGTAGAATGCTAACATCCGATGTAGGCAAAACGAGTGTACGCCTCGGCGTTGGAGAAAGTGCAGGGAGTCGAGAGTCGACAGAGTAGGATGAGCACGTCAGGAAAGCTCGAGTCTGGGTTCAAGACTCTCCTTGACCTTGGGAGTGCGTTATTTGAGGTAAATATGCGCTGCAGCGCAAGCGATTATCAAAGTATGACATGGTATACGTGACAGTTGGATCCCACAGGCGGAGCAAAGGTCGCGTTCTCGGTTTGTTCTATGGCATGGGAGGTATGCGTTCCTTTGGTAGTGATCCGGTGTAGTGTTTATCTGAATTATCAAATATTCCGCCTCATCAAAAATTAGCGGATCGAAAAACAGGAGGAGCAGGACGACACTCTGAACAAGCTAATTGAGCAGCTCGCCAAACTGACGCCAACGATCAAGTCAGTGCAAGACGTCGCGAACGCCAACCTAGAGGATACAGTGACGGCGATGCTAAACCTGATCGAAGACGCGTCACTGTTTATACTGAAGTACAAGTCACAAAGCACTTGGGGTAAGCAATAATATTCAGTACACACTGGTCACGAAACCTGACGAGAGGTGCGACTATAGAGCATATATTGTACTCTACGATCGACTCGACAACAAAAGACCGCATACAGGACATACTAGACAGGTTCGAGAGTCTAAAGGAAGAGTACGATACGAAAGTCGCGGCGCAAACACTGATTGCCGCCCAGTTGACCCGTAAGTCTGTGGGTACGCAATGTAGAGGTGATGCTCATACACGAAAATTGTTCGCTAGAGGATCAAACAAGTCTCAAAATGCTCGCCCCTACCGGTCACGCGAGCTTCAACCCCGACAGAGCGTGCATGCCAGATACTCGGGTGCGCACGATCGACGACATCCTCGCCTGGTCTCACGACTTCGACTCCAACCAACGATTGCTCTGGGTCTACGGCTTTGCTGGTCTCGGCAAGACCTCGATTGCGGCGTCGATCTGCAAGCGACTCGAAGAACAGGACATGCTAGCTGCGAGCTTCTTCTGCAAGCGAGACGACCCCGCGCAACGAGATGCGCGATGCGTGCTGAACACCATTGTGCATGGACTGGCAATAAAATGCTCAGCGTACAAACAAGCCGTAGTCAAGGCGATACAGGCGGACTCGCAGATATGCACTGGCTATATGCAGAGGCGCTACACGTCCCTTGTGGAAGAGCCCCTGAAGAGTACCAACCAGCTGAATACGACAAAAGGACTAGTAGTAGTCGTGGACGCACTCGACGAGATCGCAAACGACGAGCATCGAAGCGCGCTCCTAAACTATCTCCGGGCTATGTGTCGTCTCGTATCTTGGCTAAAGATCGTGGTTACTAGTCGCCCGGACGGCGACATCATGGATGCGTTCGGCCAAACCAACGAATCTGTCTCATCACGCAATCTTGTGGACGACAACGCAACTGATGATATATATGTACTTGTTCAGCGACGTATGGCTACCATCGCTGCATCCAGGAGCCAACCCGAATGGTCAGATGACAAAGTCAGAAGCTTAGCGGCCCGGGCAAGCGGGCTGTTCATATGGGCGGAGACTGCATGCAAGTTCATAGAAGCCGGTCTGAATGTAGATGCTCGGCTCGACCAGATACTACAACTGCGTCAGCCCACCACCGGGGCACCTCGTTTGTTCGCAGGGCTGGACGAGCTGTACTCTACTGCCATCCGTAGCGGAATTAAAGACGAAGGCGAGGACAACAAGGCAACGGTGCGGTTATGTGTTGGGGCTATCGTGACTACCTCATCCCGAGCTCCGCTGTCTATATCTGACCTTGGCCGACTTCTGTCGAAGCATTTGGATACAAGCACTCTACGCACAGTGGTGAAAGCACTCAGTTCGGTGCTCTACGAGAACGGTGGTGCCGGCGGTCCAGTGCGCGTCTACCACCCATCGTTCGAGGACTACATCACCGATAGGACTCGCTCAGGAGACTTCTATGTGGATCAACGCCACTATAACGGCTTGCTTGCGGAATGTAGTCTTGAAACTATGCTGACGGAGCTAAAGTTCAACATATGTGGGCTGGAGACGTCGCATATGTTCAACGATGACATACCTAGGCTTGACCAACGAGTGCAAGCCGCGGTCCCTGTATACCTACAATATAGCTGTCTGCACTGGTACGGTCATATCACTCAGGCTGAGGCCGACTCGATCGCGGATCCGCTGAAGCAATTCCTGTTTGGAGACTCACTGGTCTACTGGATAGAAGTGCTATCGCTACTAGGTGAACTCGAGGTGGCGTCTACGAGTATGCTAGGGCTTAGCTCGACGAACGAGAGAACGGTATGTTACCAAGAGATATACTCTGTTGGGGAGCAGGACTAACCCTATGGCCGCAAATAGAAGAGATTAGCAGACTGTGCAGATTATGCGAGCGACGTATATCGCTTCGTGCTTAGTTTCTATGACCCTATATCGGCTAGCACTCCGCATCTGTACATATCTGCTCTCCCGTTCGCCCCAAGGTTGTCAAAGCTCGGGCAAGCCATGCGGCCACGGTTACGAAACGCGCTTGCTGTTACACAAGGTACGGAAGAGAACTGGACATCGTGTATGCGCACTATATCCCATCCGGATGGCGTCCTTGGCGTAGCATTCTCTCCGGACGGTCGTCGCATCGCCTCGGCTTGTAGGGACGGCCTAGCACGAGTATGGGATGCTGAGACTGGCACTGCAATCATGAGCTTGAAAGGGCATACAGTCGCGGTACTGTGCGTAGCCTACTCCCCCGATGGTCACTGCATCGCATCTGGATTAGCCGACAATACAGTCAGGATATGGGACTCGCGGACTGGCTCTGAAGTCTGCGAGCCGCTGAGGGGTCACTTAGGCCCCGTCTGGTGTCTTGCGTTCTCTCCTGCCGGCAAGTGGCTTGCCTCGGGTTCAGTTGGTGACCATACAGTGAGAGTCTGGAACATCGAAACCAAAACGAGCGTCTTCAGCCTGGACCGACATTCACAAATGGTTTATTCCGTTGCGTTCTCTCCAAACGGTCGCTCTATTGCTTCAGGCTCTCTGGACAAGCAGCTGATAATTTGGGATGCTGAGACTGGTGCCCCAGTTCTGAAGCCGATGACTCATATACGTCCGATTACCTCCGTCGCATTCTCTCCGGATAGTTCACTCGTTGTATCGGGAGGCTTGGATAATGCAGTGACCGTGTGGGATAGGGTAACTCTTACTCGAAAGCTTGATCCCTTCACTGGACATGGGGCCACGGTACAGGCTGTTCATTTCTCCCCTAGTGGTAATCGCGTCGTTTCCGGGTCTCGTGATTGCACAGTACGGGTATGGGACATAGAATCCGGCAAGGAGATTGGGGCAAACCTACGACGCCATTCCGGTCCAGTACGGTCGGTTATCTGGTCGTCTGATGGTCGGCGCATCGCTTCATGCTCTGACGACAAGACTGTTCGCATCTGGGGTGCCGAAGCAGACACCGGAGTGTCTACCGGTCCCTCTCCACTGCCGGCTCCGATCAACTGCGTGGTATACTCGCACAACGGTCGCCTGCTAGCCACAGGATCAGACGATAATGTGCTGCGAATCTGGGATGCCGCCACTGGCACTGTAGGGTTAGAGCCGCTACGAGGTCACTCTGACTGGGTGTGGTCTGTCGCCTTTTCTCACGATGACCGCCACATAGTGTCTGGATCGAGCGACAAGGCAATTCGGATATGGGATGTGGAGACTGGTGCCACCGTACTCGGACCCATAGAGGGTCACTCGGACTCTGTGCACTCTGTTGCGTTCTCTCCTGACAGTCGCCTGGTTGCTTCGGGCTCTGGCGACTGTACTGTACGCATCTGGAATGCAAAGACTGGTGCACAGGTGCTCGAACCGCTGGCAGGTCACACGGACGTGGTCCAATCGGTTGCATTCTCGCCCGACGGCAACTCCCTTGCGTCAGGCTCTAATGACAAGACCATTAGAGTGTGGGATGTGCAAGCTGGCGAACTGCGACTTCCCCCATTACAAGGTCACACGAGGAAGGTTAATTCGGTCACTTTTCTCTCCAACGGCAAGCAAATTGCCTCGTGTTCCAGTGACTATACCGTACGAATATGGGACGTACGTACAGGCAACGTGACTCGCGTCCTCCGACAACCTTACCCGCCAACTCCTTTGTGTGCCATAGCGGTGACACAGGACAGCCGCCATGTGCTGGCTGGCTCCGGTGCCGGTTGCTTACTGGTCTGGTACATGGACTTGTGCAGTGATGCAGCAAAGGTTCTACGTGGCCACTCTATTTTTGCGGTGTCTATCGCATTATCCCCGAATGGCCTGCGTGTAGTATCAGGCTCAAACGACGGCACGCTACGGCTGTGGGATGTTCAGAAGATATGGGCGGAAGAAGGCTCGCCGTCACTACTAGACGGTACGTATCTCACCGCGCCGCTAGGTTTCAGACACTGATTCAAGCATATCAAGACACTAACGGGTTAACAACACTCGAGATGCGTGAGCTTGCTCGTCATGCAAGCTCAGACGGGTGGGTCAAGTCAGCCAAAGGCGAGCTGCTCATGTGGCTGCCTGCCATACACCGAGACATAGACGACTCGCTGATGTGCATGACGTGGGACGGTGTAGTCACTCGGTCAACGGTGGATTTTACTCGGTTTATGCACGGTAGGAATTGGACTTCAGTTATGGCCGTGAAGTAGCGTTGTTGAGCGTTGCTACATATCGCTGATGGCGGGTTTGAATTGAATGTATGATAGCGAAGCATGAGTACCGTAGAGTTGTAGGGAGAAACCGGACTTGGCTGAGTAAACGTGATCTTGAGTTGCTCGATCTCGCATACAATCGCGTCACGTGACTGAAGCTACGTCCTGGGTTTGAAACTTAGGGGTCGTTTGTTTTCGGGGGCGAGCCAGTACTCCAGTCGGTACAGTATACAGGAGCTCTATAGTCACCCAAAGGCATCGTCCGTATTTGCGATATGTCGCGTCTTAGATGCTTGGTCCACAAGAACATTCAGACTACAGCCAAACAAAGGGAAAACACCCACCAAAACGAGAGTATTGGGACTCCCCACAGCCGAACACAACGATATCACCCAAAGCTCGTGCAATACAACAATTAGATTAACCGAATCGAACATACATAAAACCCCCACACAACCCAAGTCTAATTACTCCTCATACCCGCTCTCCATCACTCACTCCACCAAATAACCAGATACACAATCGCACCCGCAATCACACATATCCCCAAGAACAACGCAGCAACAACTGCAATTAGCGCCCACGGTAGTCCTTCCTGCTCTACACCTCCCGCCTTTCTCTCATCCAGCCCGAGCTCACGACGCCTCTTTGCTTCAGCTTCAGCTTTCAGACGACTATCCCGAAGTTGATCACGCTTGACGATACGCATGCGCGCGTCGGTGGTGGACATTTCGACTGAAGTCGAGTTTGTGGCTGAGCTGTGGGCGATGGTGATGAATGAGGGGTAGTGGTGTTCGGCCCAGGCTTCGATCTGTGAACAAATGAATAAGTAAATGTCATATAAGCGTGTGAGAAAAAAAGACACGTACGCGACCGCATGCGATGCCTATCCTCAGGAAGTTCGGATCGGCCGGGCTCGCTTTGGCATGGATCCCACGCGCAAAGTCGCGGAACATATACGCCACGTCGCGCGGGTTTGTGCTCTTCATGATTAGCTAAATTATAACACAGCCACATTAGTCCGACCCCCTCATCTCCAACAAAGGAGTCGGGACTCACTTGAACAGCCTGGCCTTTGCGAATCTTGACGTTCCTCCTCATTACGTCCGGATTCATAAAGCATACTTCAAGCGTCGCGAGTGCCATCACGGCCGGGATGGCACAAAAGTTGAACACGCTCTGGTTCTTCAGCAGCGCCAAGTAATCCAACGCGTCTGTCGCGTGACGGAGCGCGTCGAGCGTCATTGCGCTGAGAGTCCATATCGCTCGGTCGGCCGGCTCGCCTGGAATATCCACAGCACGGACCATCTCCTCTGGCGTAGCGAACCCAAAGCATTCGCCTTTTCCTGGTGGGCGGGATTTCTCGGATGTGGGTTTGTAGACACCCCAAAGCTCGCGAGGCCAGAAGTATCGGCCTTGGTCGACGTCTTCGCGGATGTCTCGCAGGATGTTGGTCTTTTGGAGGAGCAGGCCCATAGAGTTTGACAGTGTGAGCTGTTCGCCGAGCCATGGTACTTCTTTGCCCGAGGCTGCGAACAAGCGGGAGAGACCCTCGCCGACGAGGCCGGCGACATAGTGGCAGTAGAGGTCGTACTCGGTGATGGACTCGAGGTACGGGGAGGGTGCGTCGGGGTTGGGAGCAAGGGTAGATGATTTGGATGCTGATAGAGATGCGGCGCGGTGTGCGTAGTCTGCCATGCCGATCTCCATTTTGTGACATATGTCGGTTATAATCTCGCGATACCTATAGCCGGCGCGCGCAAGTTAGATCACAACGTGTTTATATGTAAGCAGGGGGAGATGGAAACGCACTCGGGCTTGAGTAGACCCATTTCCGTCACGACATTGTCAAATTCAACCAGGAGCTGTCTGTCTTTTTCGTCTGGGCCGGACTCGGTAAATGTCCAGCCCGGAGTGGATAGTTTTTCGTGAAATGAGCGTAACAGAGGTTGTTTCTTTTCGTCTGGGATCGTCATGTCGTCTTCTATCGTATCGAGACCTCGTAGGACGAGGTAGAACATGCATACCTGGCAATCAAACGTAAGCAAAAAATATCCGCTGGCAGATGATATTCCAAAACTCACCATTCTCGCCATATCACCTTCCAGCTCTTTGATAACCGCCGAAAAACTACGACTGGTCAGGTCCAAAAAATGCCAGCACTTTCTCATGCTCTCTCGATCCCATCCGCTGGTGTCATGTTCTTGCTGAGAAGTAATATCGCGCTTGGCGTCATGCCATAGTTTATATTGTATAAGACTACGGAACTCGTTGGGGTGCGTGCAGAGGAGGTAGAGGTATGCGGCGATGCCCATCGTGGTTGGTCGTAAGATGGAGGAAATGTGGAATCGTGTCATGGGCCGTAAGCGCCTGGCTCTTGAAGAAAAACAAATCCAATTGATGGCGTAAACAGAGACAAATCTTGGTCGAATTTAGTGATTTGGTTTTCTCTCTGAGATGACCACCACCAGACTACATATCTCGGGTCTTACTCCGTCAATCACGCAGAATGATTTGAAGCAACGGTTCTCGACTTTCGGAGAGGTTAAAGCTGTGGATGGAGTTGGAAAGTTGGATGGTTTGGGTCAGCCGAGAAAGTTTGCATATGTAACTCTGGAGAGTACACAGGCGAAACTCGCACGGTGTGAGTAAATTTCACCAAAATTTGTGGCTATATGTATTGAATACTTCATTAGGTATGAACTTACTGAGTGGTTCGACATGGAAAGGCGCCAAACTCCGAATTGGGGAAGCAAAGCCGGACTATAAAGCACGGTATGTATCTTGCTCCACTTTTCCTACAATCTTATAAAAACTACTTACGCCAGACACGAACTCCAAATGAACCCGCCTCCACGAGCCTCTCGGCCGAAACTTGACCCCATAGCGCTAAGACGAGCCCGACTCAAACGACGCCTTCGAGCGCGGAGGTTGATGCGGGGTGTACAAGGGCGAGAAGCGAAGGATATGAGTCTAGTTACGCTGGAGAACGTTGATAAACGAAAGGTGCGTCTCGTTGCTCCTCTATCCGAGGAATCATTAAAATAACAGCTGGACGGATAAGCAGGGCTGGCGTCGAACACCTCTCAACCACCTCATGCGCCCTCTCCGAATGCGTCCCCTCCATCCTATCCCTCTCCCACCAAAACGACACCAACTCAAACCCAAATCCAAAAATAAAATAAAACCAGGATCAAAGAAACGGGTGTTCAAGTTGACGAGAGCCCGATGTACGGTGATCGATCCGGCGCGGTATGGTACTATGCATATGTCGACTGGGAAGGGCGGGTTGGGAGATGAGTTGTTGTTTGGTGGGGTCGATGTGCAGACAACGCTAGTACAGGAAGAAGGGAGAGGGGAGGGAGGAGATATGGTCGATGAGGTGTCGAGTACGATTTCGAGCGGTCAGAATTCTGCGGCCGAAAGAGACCCGGACGTAACGATTGCACCTGTCCCAACCCCAATGCCAGCTCTTCCTCGCGACCCAACTCCACCTCTACCGCCCGCTTCCTCATCGCCAAATGTTCCGACTCTATCCCTAGCGAAAGAAAAGGCAGATACACTTACTCTTCTTGGTGGGTTATTTTCTGGCGACGACTGGGGCGGTCGGGAGAGTGTGAGTGGAGATGAGGATGAGGTTCGAGACGGGGAGGGAGGCGGGGAGGATGTAGAGTATGAGGTCGTTCCGAGGGTGGGTGGGAAGGATAAAGTGGGACAGGACGACGATGTTGATGATGAGTTGAAGGGCAGTCACGACGGAGAAGACGAGGATATGGGAGGCGAAGTGATGGAAGATGATGATGAGAACGCGAGCGAGGAGGAGGCTGAAACGAGCGAAGAGGAAGATGAGGATCAATCCGAGAACCAACAACCCGCTCCAGAAATCCGACACAACGAATTAAAAGATATGTTCAAACCTCAGGAAGAAAGCGGTACGACCTTTATCCTCCCACTTCTCCAACCCATTACTAAACTAACAACAAATCCCCTCCTAATTCAGCCGGCTTCTCCTTCGGCCTAGACATCGAACTCGACCCAGACGCCGAATCCTTCGTCCCAGCATCTATCCAACCCCAGCCTCAACCCGAACCTCAACCTCCCAGCGCCCCAATCACAACCCATCAAACGCATACAATCCAATATACACCCGACCCCCGCGCGTTGATGTTTTTTCCAACGTTTGGTGGGAAACGGGATATATTCAGCGTGATTGAGGAGAAGGGGTGGAAGTGGGAACATCCTGGGACGTCGTGAGTATTTGGTTTTTTAATTTGCTATTGGGGGGCTAGGTGTTGATTAGGTTTCAGGGAGGAAATTAGGGCGAAGTGGGAACAAAACAAGGCGGAGCTTACGAGAGAGTATACAAAGCGGCATAGGGAGGCTGTGAAAAGGAGGCGTAGAGGTGGGGTTGTACGGGGAGAGGAGATTTGAGGGTAATGTTACATGTACGCGGGGGTATGTTGCCATCGCATGAACGAGCAAACGTCCCGATATAAGTGGTTTGGGGGGGCTGGGAAACTCTGGTAGCTCTGTCCCTGAGCTAACAATCCCACCGCTGCCTTTTTGGTCACGAACTTACGCATGACGAGACAGTAAAATGCTCAGAGTCACGTGATTGGCTGTGCTAGCGCCTCGCTGCGGCTGAAGCGCTTATGCCAGCTTGGACCCAGCCACAACCCTTCTCTTATTGTCAGATCTACCTAAAGCTACCTGAACATTCCGTTAGTCCATATAAAGACATACTTTATCTACTACAAACTGTAAGCTTAGCCTCCAATTCGAGTACCTAGCTCATAGACATCGACACATCCTCCGTCAGTTGACCGGCCGCGAATAATAGACGCCATCGTTACCTCAGCTGAATACCCCCTTCTTCACCAACCCTGTTCCTATAACGCCATACCTAGTGTGTCCTTCCCCCAATACTGCATGGCAACCACGGCTTTGCTATCCACGAAGGCGAGCCTTCAAGGCGTACCAATCAGTACCAGGCTCCACAACCGTCGTACGATGGCATGTATCCACGACCTTCCACCAGAACTTGTAGCAGAAATCTTTCTATCGGTCGAATACTATGAATCACCTCAAAATCCACATCGCCAGACTCGTCGGAATGGCTCCTGTTCCACCGTCTTTGCTAGTGTATGTAAAACTTGGCGCTCCTTTGCCTTGAGCCTTCCCCGGCTGTGGTCGCGAATTCTTATTAAAACAAGAGGTGTTCACGTGTCTAGCATGCATTGCAAATATATTCGGCTCTTGAATGAGCGCTCACTAGGCGTCACTGTTGACCTTGTCATATGGGTCCAGTGGGATAAGGGGAGAGGTCTAAGCCTCACCAATACCCATGAAGCTAGCCTTGATCAACTTGTCTCCACGCTGGCTCCTCTGGCTCGTCGAACTCGTCGATTAGAAATGGTGTCCGGCGTATATTCAGGCTCTGATCTACGGCCGATCCTTGCTAGCTTTATCAAGCTATGCACCAGCAGCTCCCTAGAGGCTTTCGTCGTTCGCGCCGCTCACGTAGCAGCCGAAACTGCCGAACTTTTTGTCTGGAGGCAGCTACGACTAACTGATCCACCGACAAGTCACCAAATCGACAGCTTCATTCAGCCCGTTCGCGTTCTCAACCTACGTGACGCGCGCATATCCTGGGATAGTAACTTATATTGCGGCTTGACTGAGCTCATTATTCACTTCTCGAACGCCGATCGTCAGGTAACGCACGATCAGCTTGTGCAAATCCTACTGGTTTGTCCAGCACTGAAGGTTTTGTCTTTCAAGAACATATACGCTAGAAGCTCCTCTAAACCACCAAATAACCATAAAACGATTTATCTAAACCAACTTTAACGCCTTGAGTTCATGGGTATGCGGTCAGACAGCCTCACGCCTTTATTGCGGGTTATATCAGCCAAATCTCAAGCTTTGGCTGTTCGGTTGAGCCTTGGCAGAAATAGAGAATATGCCCAGCAATTGAGTACATTTTTTGATCAAAATTCCACAATTACCGCGCTACATGTTCAGTCCACAGCCCAGGCTGCTTGGTTTGTCCCTTTGAGTAGCTCGCTGCATAGACTATCCAAACTTACCCTCGAAGATGTCGATTTTGCCGGCGTAGATCTGGCGATGTTCATACGTACGGAACATTCTGATAGCGGTTCCGTACCATCGACGTGGCTCTATGAGCTACGGCTGATCGGCTGCATCATAAATCTTGAGCTCTTAGAATGTCTGGCCGCCTCTCCATTCATGGAGAAGCTCAGGCTGACTCGTTCCAGGGTACGGGAGCCTGGTTCTGGGCACTGTGTACCGGCTGCCATATCTATGTTCGAACCAATGTATGGATCCCCACACGTAAGGGTTACGATATACGACGATTGACTGTTTTCTCAGGGCATGATTTTTTAGTCCCTCGTGTGTTGGTTGCGATTTCAATTCATGCATGTCCATTTGTGTAGCCCTAATTGACGATCTAATCGTGATAAAGCACAACCAAAGGTATCTTATTGATACGTTGGTAAGATGTTCCGCACGGGGGCAGCGGACATTACGATTGGATCAAAGATGGTGGACGTTGAGGCGCGGGAGTAGCGGTACAATAAATGAGGTTACATAAACAGAATCCGTATAAAGAAACACACGCGCCGCATACAGTTGGTTCATGGTCATTCAGTATAGAGCCCTGGGTGCTTCGTCTCTCTACATGTTAGAAGTCCTAGGGTTGAGTTCAGCTTGTCCACGAATGGCTGATCGAGCCGGTCTTGACCACACGCTCGTCCCTCCCCTACCTCAAACGTTACCCCTATCCTAAAAGCAGTTATGTGTCTGAGATATTGTTAGTACCCGAAAAGGATTTGCCATTTCAAACGCTTACTCCGCTAATCGAGCAATGTATGCGTCATCAATAGCGAACTGGCCGCTAAATCCGGCGCGAATCGTGATAGGCTCGTCGACGGTAAGTGTAGTAGTAGGTAATCTCAGTGTTTCAAGTACTTCGTCCAGTTGTATGCTACTCAAAACAAGGTAATGAAGCTGTGAGAGCGTAGTGCATATCAGATGGAGCTCCGCTACAGTAATGTTCTGTCGTGGAAGATCGAGCTCTTCGAGGAGCGGCACGGAGGCCAGAAAATCTTTCCACTTGATCTGGTTGACGTTGTTTCGCATTCCACTGGCCTCCACTGCGAATGCAATAGGCCTGGGATCGAACTGGATACTTCCTAGGGCTAAGCGCTTCAAAGGCATATAGCTAAAAAAGTCGACGGTTGACCAGAAAAGAGTGAAGCAGTTTCGCTCCACGTAGGACGATATGGTAAGGTCGGTAAGAGTGGAAGAACTTTGGGTTAAGCATTGAATAACCGCGTCTGATGGCAAGCGTCTAAGTGTAACCCGGTCGTCACCTTGTGAGCTTTCGATATATATGTGAGCCGCCGTAAGGTTTCGAAAGAGTGAGCATGACTGAGAGAAGCGCTCGAATATGAGGGGATGGGGTCGATACAAGGCTACGTATCGAAGGGAAGCAAACGAGTTGGTCGGCAGGGTGAAGGTGGAGTCGTCAAGTGGCTGTAACATGGGGACATTCACGTGCAAAGACAGGTTTTCGAGGCGCAGAAGCTGACTTAAAGTTAAAAGCAGGGCTTGACTGACGTAGGGTATAGTGATCGTCAATGAGCGAAGGTGGTGGAGGCCGGCGAGCTTGGCGAAGCTGACATAGTCAGGATAAAAGTGGCGAAAGTGCGTGGACATGGAATCTATCGGATCAAGCTGGCTGTATCTTCCTATAATCCAATGCCTCAATGAGTCTGTCCAGCCTAGGTCCCTGCATCCCTGTCCCGCTCCGAAAACGCGCAGAGTTTCGATTTGGGGGCATGTTACAGAGATCTTATCGACTATATCCAAATATGTATCCAGGTCAAGCCATGTAAGATCTAGGCGGCAATCTGCCTCTATCAACGTCTCTTGCTGATCGATTGATAGAAGCTTGAGCTCTCGGAGGCTTGCTGTAAGTAGCCTGAGATCCAATTGACATATTTTGTCTCCATGCTACCGTGAGCGCATATTATCAGGCGCTGGAGATTGGGGAGCAAGGGAGTTGGTAGCTGGCTCGAAAAGTCGATTGAGTATGGACCATCTGCTCTCAGTACCTTTACGAACGGCGAGTAAAGTCTAAATCGTGTGAGCACTATTGATTTTGGAAAAGTGACGACCTGAAGTATTCAACAAATTAGTAAAATAAGCAGGTGGGGAAAGCTAGGCTTACGCAGTGCTTTTGTGCAACTGATTGTATCAACGATGGAGCTCTTTCAGGAGGCGTCATCCGTACTCCCTTGACCAACCGAAGCAACTGCTTCAGCTCTACGCTTTCCCATACGACGCGAGCCGCATACACGAAGGACCAGCGAGAGAGAGACATTAAGCTAACGTTATCGGCCTTGTCGAGAAAGCTCTGAATATGGTGAAACAACTCGGGTACGGCGAAAACGGTCTTCACCGCACAAGCTGGACTAGAGTGGGCTGATACCAACATATCGAACGGAGATGGAGGAAACAGCATACGATAGACTTATGATTCAAGCTTTCTCTGTGGGATAAATAGTCTGGCCCAGCCCTGTATCAGTAAAAAAACGCCCAAGAACCCTAATAATATCCTCGCCCTTATTCGGCTGCGGCTCGTGATGTATCATGCTAATCAAGCTTCCTCAACTAGTTTCAGTTTTTTTATGAAGGACGAGCGCTTAGAAAACTGATTCACCCGGATTTACAAGCCTGCCGCGTGTGAGATATACTCACACTGTGGGTACTGGAGCTCAAGTTTGACCAATATCCAGCGGGCTAATTAAAGCTTCATGTCAACGGGTGGCTGAAATGCCAGTACTGTCTAGATCACGCGAGCCCGCTTCACAATATCTACTCTCATGCTCAGAGCCTCATTATTTCAACCTTCGCCGACGATGTACTTAATATGCCTCCATTTATGTCCATGCTTGCTGGCCGCTAAGCTCACTGTTTTCACAATCTGAGAGTGGGGAGCCTGGAGTCGAGGGCGCTGTGTCGGAAGAAGAAGGTATACTGAGACAACTGACGTACTTAGATAGGTTGGAGTCCCAGACGGTCCGGCCGAGAGTTTTCGTAGACTTAAGCCTCCTTTTTAGTGGAGTCCTGTATAATAAATTTAATTACCTCTATTTCTACATCTTTTGAGTCGTTTCTGGAAGGCTTTTGGGCGCATAACGGCGGGAATACTTTGGCCTCGTTAAGCGCCGGGTTACCCAAGTAAGTTATTACAGATACCCACCCAGGCACTACCTGGGCATCCCTACTCATCATTACAGCCCTTCCAGACTTGATTATCGTCCGGATTATCAATACCCACAGCAGGGCGGTCTGGATGGTAACCGGGAATGGATGACCCATTCCCAGCCCTATTTGAGGGTAGTATTACAAAATATTTGAGGGACAATACGCTACATCGCACGAGCCAGTACATGTCCCAATACAAGCAGCTTGAAAGCGCCAGAACACTTTGGTCGCTCGGGTCACGAATTCAAGGACGGCACCGGGATTGATGCGAGTCACGTGGTAGGCTATGCTCAGGGCGCCTCTGCTGGCTTGGACCAAGCCACAACCCTTCTCCTCACTATCAAAGTCCACATAAAGCTACCTGAACACCCCGTCCGGGCGCATCGTGACATAATAATTCTATCAGAAATCGTAAGTTTGACCTCTAACTCAAGTACCTACCTCATAAAGACATCCTTATTAGTTGACAGGCAGCAAATAACAGGCGCCATCGTGGCCATAGTTCAATACCACCATCTCTTCATCAGTCCTGCTCTCATAACGCCATATCTAGCGTGCATTTTTCTCAGTATTGCATGGCAACTACGGCTTTGCTATCTACGCAAGCGAGCCTTCGTGGCACACAAATCGACACCCGGGTCCATATTCGTTTTCCACCAGAACTTTTATCGGAAATATTTCTATCAGCCGTGCACAACAAGTCACCCCGAGATCTACAGAGCCAGTCTCGTCAGGATGTTTCCTGTCCTACCGCCTTGGCGAGTGTATGTAGAAGTTGGCGCTTCGTTGCTTTGAGTTTTCCCCGGCTATGGTCGCAAGTTCATCTCAAGACAAGGGGCACCCAGATGACTAGCATGCAATCCAACTATATTAAGCTCTTGAGTGAGCGCTCACTAGGTGTTACCGTTGACCTTTTTATCTGGGTCCAGTGGAACATGGAGCAAACGTCAAGCATCGGCGATACCCGTGAGGATTGCCTTGACAAACTCGTCTCGATACTGGCTCCCCTGGCTCCTCGAACTCGTCAATTAGAGCTGTTGTCCGACGTATACTCAGGGTCTGAGCTACAGCCAATCCTCGCTAGCTTTATCAAGCTATGCACTAGCAGCTTGCTGGAAGTTTTTACCGTTCGCGCTTGTCACAAACCATCTCAAAACGCCGAGCTTTTTAACTGGAGCCAGTTACAATCAACTGATCCGCCAACTACTCACCAAATCGACACCTTCATTCGGCCTGTTCGTGTCCTCGAGCTACGGGACGCATATATACCCTGGGATAGTCACTTGTACCGCGGCTTGACTGAGCTCTTCGTTCACTTATCTGGCAGTGCCCATCCTATTAGTCAAGACCAACTTCTGCAAATCCTGTTAGTCTGTCCAGCACTAAAGGTTTTGTCTTTCAGGAACATATACACTAGCAGCTCTTCCGAAGTGCCTAATGAGCTTGAACCAGTTCATCTAAACCAGCTTCAACGGCTTGAGCTAATCAGTTCACGACCAGAACGCCTCACATGTCTTTTGCGGGCGATATCTGCAAAATCTCAATCTCTGACAGTTCGGTTGAGCCTAGTGGGCAACGATAGCGAGTTCGTCCAGCAGCTGCATACGTTCTTCGATAGACACGCCGCAATCACCGTCCTACATGTTCGGCCCAAAGTTAAGACTGCATGGTTTTCCCCACTGAGTAACTCGCTGCACCGACTGTCTAAGCTTACGCTCGAAGCATGTGATTTTGCCGATGCAGATCTGGCAATGTTTGTGCGCACAGAGCACTTTAACAACGGTTCCGTACCATGGCCGTGGCTCTATGAGCTCCGTTTAATCGACTGCATCGTGGACATAGAGCTTCTGGAATGTCTTGCTACCTCTCCGTTCATCGAGAAAATTAGGTTGATTCATTCTAAAGTGCGAGAGCCTGATTCTGGGCGTTTCGTACCAGTTAAAAGGTCTATGTTCACACCAGTGTACGGAGGCTCGCATGTCGTGATTACGATATTCAATGATTGATTAATTTATCAACTTTATAGTCCCACATGTATTGATTACAATTTTAATCCACGCTTGCCCATTTGTATAGCCCTAGTTGACGATCTGTTTATGAGGGAGCAATCAAAGATGTATCACCCACATATTAATAGGATTCTCTGTATAGATCCGGTAGCGGACGGTACGATTGGATTATTGGGTCAAGTATGATAGTTGCGATGTTGAGGCACGGACGAAGGGGCACAACAAATGGCGTTAAAAGCACGTATCTGCTGAAATTACGTTAGCACTCGAAAGCCACTCTTTACCATCTGGAGCTCCCGTACGACAATAATCTGTCACAGCAGATTGAGCTCCTGGTCTCAGAATAGTGTTGCAGGTTGGCGTGGGGCTATCGCAGCGAGCGCCTCGCACCGCCACCGCCTAAGCGCCCGCGCTTAAGGCTCTTTCTTTGTGCATTTACTTTGCGGCTTTTTGCTCACGCCGCAGCGGCTTGCGTCTGGTCTCCGTTGTCCACATCGTGTATTTATACCTGCGCTGTATTCTCCTCGCACTGCATCGTTTTCTCCTCCTCCGCGCTCGTCGCCTGGCGCGCGGTTTCTCTTTTTCTCCCGCCCTTACCTCTTACCCCTTGTCTTACTTCCATGTACGGTTTCCCACCTTTGTTTTCTCTACGTTTTACTTGTTTTCTTTTGCTTCTGTTTCTGTTTGTGTCTTCTTTCTCCCTTTTTGTTCACGTCTCGCTGTTTTTGTACTTGCTCCCCGTGACGGCTTGAGCTGCTTGCCGGACCTGGTTCTTCCGAGAACCCGGTGGCGGCGAGAGATCCCGGAGCCGCGTCTTCTGCCGCAACCCAACCCAGCGTTTGATATATTCATCTTTTATTATCTACACTCTTGTTCCTCCTCTTCAGCGACTCGTAGTTGATAGCGGGACGAAAACCTAAAAAACTTCGCCCCGTTGATCTCAGTGGCATTATTTTGCATCCACTGGCTCCCACCGTGATCGAATGCACTAGACTTAAATCGATCGAATCAAACCGGGTGATTCCGAGGTCCAAGCAGTCTGAAGGCATAAAACTGAAAATGTCGAGTATTGTCAAAAAAAGAGTTGAGCAGTTTCGTTCTACATAAGCCAATGTAACGAGGTTGGCAAGAGTCGAAGAGCTATGGGTTTAACGTTGAATCGCCGCGTCTGATGGGAAGCGTCAAAGGATAACCTGGTCGGCACATTGTGCGCTTTCGATATATATGCAAGCCATGCTAAAGTTTCGGTAGAGTGAGCATGGCTATGGAAATCAAAATGTATATGTATTATGAACGATAAAACAAATGAAACGAGTGTGAATATGAGTGTGAGGATGGGTAGGAGAGGGCTCGCAGAGCCGTATTTATACCCTACAAAAATGTACTCCGAGTCATATGCGTAAGCGCTGCGCATACACTTGACTCGATTACTGACTCACGACTCTCGTATGTTCTATTACATTCGAGCGGTTCCTACAATGGCTGAACGAACCACCCGAGCAGGTTCTCTCTCCGTGCTGCATTGGCGTCTTTGACCGTATTTACTCTTGCTTGCTAGCAATCACCGCCACTAACACAAGCAAGCGTCAATAGACTGAGCTCATAGTCTCCAAATACCACCACCCAAATCGATGCAGCCTTCGTCAAAAAGAATGTTGTAATTTCAGTAAACCGATATATGAGCTCCTCGGAGAATTCTATCTCAGAAATGCACCCTGGATTCCCGAATTGAGGCTATAACTCAAGGACAACCTAACCCTCGCAGGCGTTGTCTTGGCCGGGATGCTTGGATGGTCGCGTTCCTGAGGCTGAACGGTGGACCTGAGCAGAGAGTGTTCTCTCAGACTTACTGCTGAAATTCGTATTTTTCTTGGCACGAGGCTTCCATTCGGAAAATTTGTCACGTTCTCCGATCGGTAATCGTCGCTCAATTCGGCCTTTGGCTATTCGAACACCCAATCGATGCAAACCGTCCCTCTCTCCACGATACTCAACATCGGCCCACCTCCGCACATGTCCGGTATTTCACACCCATGACGTTTGAACTCACATGATGAATCCTTTCGATTTTTCCACTGGGTGAATGTCTTTCCTGGGTCTCTCCTGGAACGCAATGGAGCACTATAAAGTTCTCGACGACGCCAGGCCTAACTCCAACCACTGTTTACGCCATGCTTCCTCAAGCCTGTCCCCGCCGCGGCCTACTCTTCGCGGCCCTTTCTGCGACCGGGATGGCGGCCAGCCCGTGGCCCCATATTCTGCCCCGCGCAGGCGAAATCGACTTCTCGTCCTCACCGCCTAATCTCACCTTTCTTGTCAATAACTCGCTCTTCACGCATTGGCGTCCAAAGGCTCACTTTATTGCGCCAAATTCTTGGATGAACGACCCTATGACGTTGTGGTATAAGTCCGATGGCCAAGGGGGTGGCAAGTTCAAAGCATCGTACCAGGCACATCCGAATCATGTAATGGTGAGTGTTTGTGAAAATCTGTATATGAAGATCCTATTGAGAAGGTACCTTTAGTGGGGGAATATTTCCCAAGCTTCTGCCGCCAGCGACGACCTTATACATTGGAAGGATGTACCTACCTGGAAGGGAACTCGCGAAGAGCGCCTGACCCTAGTACGCCCAAGCTTCTTTCACGCCGGATGTTTGACTCACCTGAAGTCTAGTATCCAAGCCAGGTCAATGACCGTGTAGGCGTATTCGACGGCACGATAAGTAGGAGTATATTTTTGCTAGTTTATGTATGTTCTTACCCATCATTGCAGTTCCGAAGGGTTACAAAGGCTTCCCAACGTTGATATACACCGGCGTCAAGTTCGTGTTCCTCGCAAATTGATCCCGCAGTTCCATTTTGATTCTAATATCTTAGATATTTACCGACGGGATGGACAATCCCATACACCCCTGGAACCGAAACCCAAAACCTCGCCTGGACCGAAGACGGCGGAGTGACTTGGAAAAAGCTCGAATCGAATCCTGTGATTGGTGGACCTCCTGTCGGAATGAACATTACCGCCTTCCGTGACCCCGTTCGTTCTTCTCCTTACTTTATCAATATGTCGTCCAAATTTATACTTTGGTAGTGGCTGTTCCAATCTCCAACTCTCGCCAAAATCACTGCCTCAAACCCCGGCACACCTACTCCCCCAACGACATTTAACGGTTCGTCCACGCCCGATACCTTTCCCGTCGGCCCACGCGACACCAAGAACGAGACCATCAAAGACCCCTGGTTCGCGACTGTGTCTGGAGGCGAAAAGGGAGTTGGACCACATCTATTACTCTACCGTCAGGCGTCTCGCGATTTTACAAAATGGGTTTACCTCGGACAGGTATTCCAGAATGCGGCCAATTATTCCTATTCCGAGTGGAGGTTAGTATATTTTTCTCGTATTCCTGTTCCTTGCTGACGTTGGTTGGTTGTAGCGGAAACTGGGGTTTCAACTTCGAAGTCTCGACCGTCCTTCGTCTCGGGACCGAAGGTGACCAGCCCGGGGAAGGTGGGCGCGATTTCATCACGATGGGCACCGAAGGAGGAAGACCTCAGGGCTGGGCGAATCACTGGCCGTTACGGGTCAAAGGAAATTACTCGGACTCGGCGCAGTTTCAGCCCGAGTATGCCGGTGTGACGGACTGGGGCGAGACATACGCATTCTTGAGTTTCCCGGTACCAAGGGCAAAAGGGAGCAAGGGTTACAAAAACCAGTAAGTCCACCTTATTATATCCTCGAATTGGTATCTAATAACTTCTTATCCCAGACCTACTCGACAAATCCTGTTTGGCTGGGCGTACGAAGATGATAACAACTACGGGCTGCTCGCCAAGGGCTGGAATGGCATGTTTACCCTTCCGCGCGAAATGTTCGTCAAGCGATGGACCGCCCAGGACTCGCGTGTTGACGAAAAGGGCTCCTGGGGTGTCGTCTCTCGCTCCGGAAACAAGACTACGCTCGAGACTTTGGGGACCCGCCCGGCGGCAGAGGTCAGCAAGCTACGGACAGGAGCCAAGTCTAAATGGAGCGATAAGAGCTGGACCTACACTGGAGGCGGGACCGGCGGGACGTGGACTGCGTTCAAAAGGCAACCAAAGTCGCGGTACTACGTTCTTACCGCTAACATCGACTTCAACTCTTCCGCGAGCGATGCTATGGCCGGGTTTACGATCTATAGATCTCCTGATGGTTCTGAGGCGACGCATATCTATTATGACTTTGCGGCCGAGACGATTCGCGTTGATAGGAGCCAATCGAGTCTTGTAACCGGGTTCAACCTGGGCCCGGAGGCAGGCAAGTTTAGGCTCTGGAATGTCCCGAAAGGAAAGGGGAGTGGGACGAAGTTGGAGACCTTGAACCTTATGGTTGTCGTGGACAACTCGATTGTTGAGGTCCGTTCAGTTATCCTATCATTTCTTCGGACACCTAACTAATCTTTACATCATCGCAGATTTATGCCAACGACGTATTTGCTCTGACAACCCGCATTTACCCCTGGCGCAACGACGCGCTCGGTCTAGGTTATTACGCGTCCGGGAGCGGAACAGCCAAGTTCTCGAACGTGAAGGTGTATGAGGGGTTGACGAATGCGTGGCCGTCGCGCCCGGCGAACTCAAGTAACGAGCTAGTCTGGGATGGAGATGGTTATCCGTGGGCTGGGTATTAGGATTGGGGTGTATGCGGAGGATTTTCTACTTTGTACGATAATAAAGTCCAGGCTTTAGGATAAGTAAAATGTACAATAGACTTCTAGTCGTTCAGATGAAATCGCCACCCCCACGGGTCATCAGTAAAAAAGCACATATAATGGGTACGTGTTCACTCGAGTCACGCTATTCGTGACTGGCATGGTAGTACCAATTAAGCGTCGAGGACCAAAATTACGGGTATCTATACTATATGCGCAGCATTCACATTGGATCCATATGGGATGCAGACTTGTAAGCTAGACGGCTTTCTTCTGGCTCACCTGGAGGGAGAGGAGGGCCAGAAAGGGCCCAACCAATGGGACTCAAACTCGGGTTATGGTCCGGTTGATGCACTGGTTAAGGTACCAACTGAGCCCCAGTTTTGCGAGTCATGAAGCCCCATAATCCTGTAGCATTATGCTATCCCTGGATATACTGAGTGTATGCGCCACCTCAACCGAACCAACACACGTGGATTGAAACAAGCTGTAACTCGGCATCAAAAAGTACGACAAGCAAATCAATTTAGTACCCCCATTTACTTGTCCAACCCCATCCACTGGATCACCTGCGTGGCCTGAACCGGGATGTTGTGCGTCACACCTTGGGCGAGGATAGCCTCCACATTCGGACCGTAGTCGGATTTGGTCCAGCCAGACAGCGGCCAGTTTTGGGTGGTCGAAGTCGCGGTCTGGCTCGCACCAAACACGTTCGTCCACTGCTTGACCTCCTCGTAGAAGTTCTGGGTGTACAACGTCGTGTCGGCCGTGCCGTGCCAGAGTTGCATTTTCGGACGCGAGCCAGTGTAGCCGGGATACCCTGTGCGAGCGAGGTCGCCCCACTGCTGAGCCGTCTTGACGACTTGCCCGTTGGCGCACGCGCTGTTCCACATACCCGAACCCGCGAAGCAGCCATAGGGAACGCCAGCGAAAGCGGCGCCGGCCTTGATCAAGTCCGGGTACGCGCCAGCGAGGACGTTGGTCATCATCGCCCCCGAGGAAGTACCTGTGGCGAACACCTTAGAGGTGTTCACGCCGAACGTGGAAATCAGGTAGCGCAGGCCATTGGCGATACCAAGCGAGTCCCCGCCAGCGTTGTGCGTGAGGGTAGCGGTGCTATGGACGTCCCAGCATCCTCCGCTATCGGGAGCGTTGGGGTACATGACAATAAAGCCGTACTGGTCGGCGAGCTGCTTGTAGGCGGTGCCAGTGTAGAAGGCCTGGGCGGTACCCGTGCAGTAGTGGATAGCAGCCAGGATACCTGGGCTACTCTTGAGGTTCTGAGGGACGTAGGCGAAGATACCGACGTTCGTTGGATTGCTGCCAAAATTGGTGATCTGTGGGATGTAAGCGAAAGCGCTATTAAAAAAAGCGCTGAAGCTTGAGTACCTGACTCAATGTGCCCCTAGGAATATTGCTTGGGTTTCCAGCTCTCCCAGTTGAAGTGCTCCCGGCCCAGACTGCGAGACCAGCAACGCCGCGAGCTAGCACAGCGAGAGAAATAACAGCGGCCGTAGCAGACTTCATAGTAGTAGCCTTGAGTAGGGGAAATGCACAAGACCGATGTTGAAAGTCCTAGCGCTAGCTGCGCTTTTAACCTCCCCCAACTTTCGCTTGGAGACATTCCTGCAAGAATAAATATCCATTACGCCGAAGGATTCCACTCGTGACTAGTTTTAGGAGCCAAAAAGTACCGCGCGAAGGTTGTCGCTTGGCCAACTTCTACACATTACGAGGGCGACCGGCGAATTCTCTGCTTCCTTAAACCACCAGTCTCCGCATCAGCGTTCCTTGACGAGTCAGACGACATCAGTCTCGACTCCTCAATAAAACCAAAAGCGGTGCCAACTAAGCAATCGACCCGATAAAACTGCGAGGTCTTGGCCGGGTGCATATCCAGTTCTAGATTATGCTCCGCTTGCTTGTGATGCACGCTGTGGATCTAACGAATGGAAGACTCAGCACGAAGTGTGAACTCGGACTGAGTTCAAGAAGGAAGGATACGCGAGTATATATATCGAAGTAGAAATTCCCTAATGGGCGGAGAGAACGAATGACCAAGCGGCGCATTCCTAAACGGGACGCAAGCTCCTCCCAGAAAACGCTTGTACGAAACCAGCACGTGACAACTTCGTCGGGGAAAGCCGAAAAGCTTATAGTTAGCAGCTCAGCGCTAGCTTAGCTGATTGAAAGCTCAGGAGGACCGGGAGCCGAGTTAGCCGGTGCTTCTACCCCATCTCGAGCGCTCGTCAGCGCTCGCTCGGGGGGAGGGGAGAGGAGGGTCTGACTCCTGGCTCTCCCGAGCTGGTGAGCGCTCCCCAGCGCTAGCTAGCTTCTCGGCTTTTCGCTGAGTATTCTGTCCGGCTCATTTTTAGGCCTCAAGATATGGGCTAATCATGAGGGTGACCTTGCGGCACGACTTTGGATCGAATAGGAAGCTCAATGAGCACTCTCTAGAGGGAGAGGGGGTTGTCTCACATGTTCACCGATCTCTTGGGCGCTCGCAGGGAGATTTTGTGTTTGCAGACGTAGTATGCCACCAACAGAGCCCTGTATTTGGGGTGGTTTTATCTACCGTTTGACCTGTTTGTGCTAGCTCAAAGTTCATATCAAGTGTGAACTTAATATAGAAAGGTGCTATCCCCGATCACACATCAGATCAAGTTCTACTTACGGAACCGCTGACATTAGTATTAAAAGTTCCGTAGGTAAATCGAAGGGAACTCTGTTATTGCCCTTGACCACCACGGCTCCATGAGCGATCCTAGCTACCTTGCTATGAGTTTGCCAGCCACTCTGGCTTTGGCTTTCGGCATATACATGCTTTGGCGTAACAGTGCTAAGCATCCTTACCCTCTTCCCCCGAGCCCAACATCCTGGCCGCTCATTGGCAATATGCTATCTGTGCCAACTAAAGACGAACATCTTGGATTCTTGGAACTCAGCAAGCAGCTTGGTAGTAAGTTCTTGTATAGGCTCTAAATTAAAGCGAACAAGACTATTCAATGGGCTCGTGTCATAGGCAATATTTTTTGGTTGAGCACTTTCGGGACTAATATGGTCGTATTGAACTCATATGAGGATGCCTACAATCTTCTCGAGAAGCGGTCTAGCACGTATTCTGATCGTGTGTGTCCCACGATGCTGAAGGAGCCGTCTCTGTAAGCTCGCCAAATACTAAGCGAGCGCATGATTGACGCTAATGACGCAATAGAATGTACTGGGCTGATTTTACGCTTTTCCAAGGGTACAACGATAAGTGGAGAATGGATCGTCGAATGATGCACACCTGGCTCAACAAGAAAGCAGCTGAAGACTTTCAGCCGGCTCAACAAGTTCAAGCCCGGCTTTTACTCCAGCGTTTGCTATCGATCGCAACGCACTTGAGTACATCAGTTGAGCTAGATGTTGAGCTCTTTCGGTAAGAACTACTTACCCCGTAGTGGCTCGCAAAACTGAATATAGTTCCTAGGACCTCGGCCGCAACATTGATGGACTCGATTTACGGATACAATCTACAGTCTTCCAGTGATCCGTTTGTCTATGATATCAAGAAAGCAACAGATAACGGCACAAAGGCCGCCACGTTCTCCAGTTAGTACAAACCTTATCAGACTCACATATGATAGCCCCTATTCAAACTATGGCCCCTCGTAGACTTCTTAGTCAATCTATTTCCCGCATTAATGTACGTTCCCGAATGGCTGCCAGGAACGACTTGGAAGCGCACTGCTCGCGAATGGAGGCAGCAGAAGGATCAAGCCGTTGATACCGCATACAATTGGACGAAAGCGCAGATTGTAAGCTTCTTATACCGCGCAAGGTCTCGTCATGTTACGTTCAGTGCTGGTACAATTTCTCAGGCAAATGGGACGAACAAGCCGTCAATGATTGCATCGTGGCTAGAGAACGCAGAAAAACCTGGGTCAGATACGAGCGAAATCGACTATCAAGTTAATAATGTGGCTATCACTCTGCTTGCTGGTAAGCTCACTAATCTCCTTCGTACGTGGTCTTTGATAGTAAATCCCGACTGCACCATAACCAGGTGGAACGGATACGGTAACATTAATTAAAGAGCGAATGACCGCCAGGATCCTGATATAGGTCTTCCAGACGACAAAAACCCTTTTGGTCTTTTTTATGGCGATGATATTACACCCGGAAGCTCAGCTGAAAGCTCAGAAGGAGATCGACGCTGTAGTTGGCTTGAATCGATTACCAGTCATAGAGGACCAGCCAAAGCTTTCATACATCGAACGTCTTTTACAAGAAGTAATGAGGTGGTGCCCGCTTTTACCAAGTGGTAGGTCGAGTTACTCAGTGCATTAGAGGGTGGAGCTTCAACCTATGCTCACCGCCTCGTAGGCTTTCCACACGCTTGCTTTCAGGATGACGTATACAAAGGCTATCGGATCCCAAAAGGAACCATAGTGTAAGTAGAGGTTTTATATACCTATATATTTGTGATATACTTCTCGATCAACTCCTGCGCGCCTACAGTATACCAAACGTTTGGTGAGTCAGAATTATGCGCATATCCCCTATAAGAATCACCTAACTACTTCCAACGAAGGGCCATAACTCGGGACGTGGATACATATCCGAACCCAGAAACATTTGACCCAGATAGGTTCCTTGACTCAAGTGTCTCACCGGCTCCGGCATTTGGTTTTGGTCGACGGTATGTGGAGATCATACCTCCGTTATGTCAACCTAGGGATTCATGAGCCGCACTGCCAGCATTTGCCCCGGGATGCATTTTGCGAATGCGACACTATTCATTGTGGTTTCATCCATACTCGCCACGTTCAACATTTACCCGGCAAAAGATGAGCAAGGAAACCCCATTTTGCCGTCAATTTCAGAAAGCAAAGGCGGCTTGAACTAGTGAGTACCGGGGTGAACAAAGAGTTAATAAATGGTTTGATGATTGTTCGCATGCGTTTAGCGACCCGAAACCATTCAAGTTAACGCTCGTGCCCCGCTCCCAAGTACACGAGGAGCTTATATGCGCCGGGGTTTAAGCATATGGGTCTGAAATTATAGTTGAACCTATAGTATGTAACGGGATAAGACGCAGAGGAAAACTAAATGAAACAAGTTGAAAAGGGAGTGATGGTTGCACCGGACGAATGTCAGCCGATAAAAACGAAAGTTTAACCGTCGAATAGGTTTGAGCCTAGGCAGAAAGGTTTATTATAGTGTCTGGCTGGGCGATGTTACTGGGGAACTGGTGTGTTCAAATGAAAATGAAGTTTCAGTGGTAGTGATCTGTGCTCTCACTCATCTGGTTAGACAAACCTGCTCGTCGTCAGCTGGGTCGCGCTTAACCGACTCCCATTATAGCACGTAGTACATATTCCTGCTGTGTGTAGCTTTTTCCGGAGATCAGGTGGCTTGGAAGGCTGAGCAGCGCAAATTAGGGTCATGGTTCTGCCGCGGTAATCACGTGCATGGCTTTATTCCCTGGATGAGGGTCTGGGAAGGCAACTCGACCTCGGGTTGTCTCCCTCACCTCACGACGACTGCAGCCTCGTAATATGGGAAGTTATGTATCGCCATCAAACTATGTTAGATCGACATATTATTGATTCTGGTTAATGGTGCACCGTCTCTTAGTGATCAATAGTCTTGCCCGGCCCTCAAGCATGGTATAAAACGAGAGTGATTTGATCGTTTGCTGCTGGGGCTCCTTTCCTTTCTGCATTGTGTCACCGAGACAGGCTCTCGAGTATTATTGCCCCCCGAATCTGTGATTTTGTCTGTCTCCCTATTGGCACTAAGCTTGAACATTCGTTTATCCACCTTCTCTTCCCTCACACGTCGTTCGGATTCATCTCGTGGGCTAGTCATGCTGAAGCTTTACATCCTTATTGCTATTATTTTCTGTCTCGCCTCAAGCTATACCGCTTTACCTACGCTTCGTAGGCGGGAAGTGCCGCAGGGTAATTAACTCGTGCCATCTCTAAGCTGTGTCTTACGTCCAACTGTTGTGATAGAACACTCTCACGAACCTATTATCCTATTGTGCGATCGAGCGCTGAAAGTCAACAATCCCGAGGGAATACTCGATGCTATTTTTGGACTTTTGGATAGCGACGGCGCGTCTATTGGCAGAGGCACTATCACAGTACGAGCAACGACTTAGTCTTGGATGTTTATGCTAAAGGATTTTCTCCTAAAGGACTCGGAATGCGTGCAAGCCGCGACTGCCGATCGAGCATTTACGAATGCCAAAGCCTTAAACGACATTCCCGCAATGACCGCGGCCCTCCAATATCGCACTTTAGAGCGAAATACCAATAAGGTCGGCGCGAGGTCCCCAAACTGCACGTCGTTCAAGCCCGTAAACCCGGAGATTGCCGCACTTTCCCAACATCAAGACCCGGCGGCAATTGGTGCCGCGGTAGGGAACAAAGTGGTCGTGCTCGAGCTCGCGAGACAGATTAAAGCCATCGGAGGTAATCCTCAAGACGCGCTCAAGACTGGGACGTTCAAGGCTGGCGATCCCAACGACCCGACTGCCAAAGGGAATTCTTGCAAGTGAGTTGCGCGGAATTAAATCATTAATGTTTGTTATTGATACTTTTCTTAGCGACAAAGATGATCCAGCGGGGTGCATCTTCTCCAAGTCTTTAATGGTCCAGGATGTAACTCGAGAAGAGATCAACGCTGCAGTTGGTGCACCATCAGATGGCGGAAATACAGGCACTCCAATCCCAGATGGTGGAAATACAGGCACTCCAGTTCCAGATGGTAACACCGACTGTTTCACAGTCCAAGTGGTTATGACGATCACAGATTCCCCCACACCTACCCCTGCCGCGTGAGGGTAGCGCCAGCTTCCAACTCTTCCCTATTGTAGTAGTTCCGCTGCTCTGCGATTTCGGCAGCTAAAATGAAGAGTTGTGCACCGATGAACTTCATATTGATAGCTTGAGAATAAATGGGCGTAATCTTTCAACGTTTTTGAACAGCCCTTCATTCTTTAAAAATCAATCTTATCCGAATGTACTGAATCTATCTTCAAGGACATAGCCAGATGTCAAGTTCTTTGTGGTAAAATGCGACGAGTTTGGGAAACGTGAATCACCTCGAACAAAAATTGAGATCCAATGAAACTGAAAAGGTTTATTACTCGAGGTTGTTACATAGAGGTTGTGTGTATCACGTGACACAAATTTGACAGTATAGAAAATTGGGTGGTAGACACGCGTGAAGGACGTTCATTATAATGACCACAAGTTGCTCGGGAAGAGCAATGGTGCAGTGCTAGGTTCTACTAGAGTCCTCTAGGAAAAAAGGCAACTCTCAACCTAGCAAATATCGGAAGTTGAAGGCTCGGCGCGATCGAGGATGTCCCGATCAAGTAGAACCCAGTATAACGCATATAGCCAAGCATCTTACGTATCTAAATTCCATCACCTCTCACCGATCAGAATTTTGCAACCCCTGGCCGACCGGAGCTCGAGCTCCGCCGAAAATCACTTGCATAGCCACTGAGTCGTTCTAGCAGCAACAGCGAGTCAACAAACTAAGATCACCAACCCAAGGAATATTCCGGCATAGCTCTCCATGTGTGCCTACGGACACGATACCCGAAGTCAATCAAGAGTTCAATAGCCACGAACGCATAGGATCAATCGTTCGGAGATTTGCTTGGTTTTCTTCCCCACCCATGGCCCCCAAAATGTTGGTGAGCATAAGGCTCATCCACATGGTACTAAGAAGTATTGCCCTTAGCTTGTTTGAATAGTTCCAAGCAAGGAAGTAGCTTTAACGAGTAGATTGATGCCCCAGAGCCTGCTCGGAAGCCGGAGAGAAATGATCAACTACTCATTACCGAGGGCCCGGCTATTCTCAGCGATATCTTCTGCCTCAACGCCCATGGTATGACTTGGGACCATTTCGGCATCTCCGGCAGACTATAGTCCAGTAGACTGGGAGGCCGCAAGCCTTCTGATTATAGAACATTAGTGTATAAGTTGCCCGTACCAAGGGCGCTGCCCTCCGCAACGCCCCCTCATTAGCATTAGCCCCCCCCCCCCCCCCGGCCCATCCCCAATGTTCACTTCAACTACTCTCCTACACGGCATCTGCATCTCACTTGGAGCATTTATGCTGCGCAAGTTCTATTGTGCCAGAGATTCGCCCTATCCGTTAGCCCCAAGTCCAAGGTATTTTCCAGTTATAGGTCACCTGCTCTCGCTCCCTTCTCGAGATGAGCACGCCGGGTTCATGGAGATGGCCAAGAAACTTGGTGAGTTAAGATTTGTTTTGGCAGATCCAACTTTAACTAAACCAGACTATGGAACACAACAGGTAATTTGTTCTCCTTGCATATATTTGGAACTCCAGTCCTTGTGGTAAACTCATCACAAGACGCGATTAATCTACTCGAAAAACGCTCAAACTTGTATTCTGATCGCGTATGCCCAACTATGTTATCCCAGCCTTCGCTGTTAGTATAATTCACCTCGATTCAATGTGGACGTGGGGCTGATGATAGCGTTGGCATCCCACTATAGAACAAACTGGGGAAAGTTTGTAGGCTTTCTAAACTACAACGAACGATGGAAAAGGTCTCGACGCCTTATGCGCCCCTGGCTACACAAAGAAGCTGTTCAGTCTCTGCATTCATCCCATCCTATCCAGACTCGACTGCTCCTCCACCGCCTACTCTTGTTACCGGGTCATCTGAGCACATCTGAATCGCTTGAAGCAGAGATCTACAAGTCAGATATGATGATATTATCAGTTCGCCGCTTTTGCTTACCCTAGAACCTTTCTCAGGGCTATTTCTGCGACACTCGCCCACCATGTGTACGGTTATGAGGCCGAATCCCATGATGATCCATTTTTGCTCAACCTCAGAGAAGCAACAAACAATTTCATTACAGCAGCTCTTCCGTCTAGTACGTAACCTCAGCAGTTGGCTAATTTGCGGTATGATTCTGACCAACTCCTGATAATCCCCTAGACTTCATGGTAAACCTATTTCCGGCTCTTATACATATTCCGACATGGTTCCCAGGTGCGGGCTGGAAACGCACCGCTCAGCAATGGCGGAAGCAAAAGGAACATGCTATCGACGCAGTGTATGACTGGACGAAAATTCAAATGGTGGGTAGCGTTTACAGTACTTACTGTATGTGCTCCGATATGGAACGGACCATGCTTCATTCAGGCAAAAGGAGAGTGCGGGCCTTCAATGGTATCATCGTTGCTTAACGATAGTGAGCGCCTGGGGCTGGACTCGGATGAAATAGACGATTATGTGAAGCATTTAGCAGTCACGCTGTTTGTTGGTGCGTATAATACTTCCCCTCTTTTGTTTACTACTTTACTCAGGCTATGTATACTAGCTGGCCCAGATACGGTGAGCTTTTTATGTTGTAACACCCTTGAGGTCAGCCAATCATGACTCTGTGCTCTAGATTGCGAGTGCGCTTGTGGTTTTTGTTCTCGCGATGCTCCTCTTCCCGGACGTTCAGAAGAAAGCTCAGCAGGAAATTGATGCCGTTGTCGCCTTGAATAGACTCCCGGTCATGAGTGACAGGGAAAACCTAAAATACATAGATAGGTTAATCGATGAAGTATTGAGGTGGCGACCGATCGCTCCTCTAGGTACGTGAGCTCACGTAGCGCCAGCAGCTGGTTTGAATGTGCGCTTTTACCCAGGTGTGCCTCACGCTTGCTCACAAGACGACGTATACCAAAACTACCATATTCCT
Source organism: Ceratobasidium sp. 428 (assembly GCA_019623705.1). NCBI lineage: Eukaryota > Fungi > Basidiomycota > Agaricomycetes > Cantharellales > Ceratobasidiaceae > Ceratobasidium > Ceratobasidium sp. 428. The sequence goes on from WSTJ01000111.1 coordinate 42,035, forward strand.
AAAGGCACAGTTGTGTGAGTATCATTCAAATGAGGCACCCACATCAGGACCTCGTCGCGTGCATGGCTGTGTCTGACACGTGAAACGAAATCTGGCGGCACAATTTGTCCATATATGCCGTTATATCACCTTGCTTCTGCAAGGTCACTCCCCCCCCCTAAAATGTCACGCAAAAATCTGCAAACCACGGATTGGCGCTTATGCTTCTGAGTCTCAAACTCCTCCAA
>WSTJ01000112.1:0-42168 GCA_019623705.1 Ceratobasidium sp. 428
GCGTTTTTCGTGATTTTCGGTAGCCCACCAGAGCGGGCAAGGTGCAATGCCTGCGCTGGCGCTGGCCTTTCTCTAGTGTAGATTCGAGTCCAGTTCGAACCCGCTATTTTCTTGATGCACAGCCTTGCACGTGACGAATCGAAAATTCCTCTGTAATCTTATAGTAATTCTCCCCGTAGTACGACCCCGTCTTTAACTTCTACTTTACTTGTTGCCGTGATCTTACCTATTTACTTATGCTCCTAGCACCTCTATCCTCAGCCTCAATCCAGTCCATATATTCGCACCAGCAACTATTGGTTCGCCCTGGTCACCACAACCCATCGCACCAACCCTTGCCTAGTATTTCTCGTCGGATGGTTCTCTTATGGCTGAGACCACTTGGGACAGCCATTTTCGTCGCCAATATGCATACGGCACCTGCTGGTTTTCTGCGGATGTTAAAGTTAGCCACGCCTGCTCCATATTTATTCTTCCGCATCCCCACCTAGCCTCACGTCAACACTACTATAGCACTACTATGCTCACACCGCTAGCCTTATTCCTCGCTCTATCGTCGCTGTACTCGTTCCATGCAAGTTACTTAGTACACTTTTGCAGATACCCGCCTCGAGTATCCTATTTGGATAACTCCGAAGTTCTCTCGTTCAGTTGCTCCCTCGACCTCATCCACTGGTTTTGGCTCAAGCACCATAATCTGTTCGCCATTCTTCGGTCATATTACCCAATCCATTAAATTTTCTGGCCATACACCCTTGGTTTATCTGGCTGGAAGCTACAGGAAACATCCGCCCACCATCCAGCCTTGACGGCGATCCGACGTCGTTGTTACTTGGATAGGCGATCGCTCAAGCATAGCCTGCACTCGCCATCAACATTAGATCGCAAACTCGGCTTCTTGCATTCAACAAAGCATGGTTTATCCTCGACTTTCAGAATATCGCAATGCTTGAAGAGCGCCCTTGATGTCAAACTTCCGTATCTGGCCCGATAGCCGTGCGCTCAAACGAAAAACCCCGAAGTCGAACATGGAAATCTTTGGAGTTCCAGCGCTACTTCTGTCCAGAATAGCATCAACGGCTACTATAAGTTGCTTAACTTAACATGTCCCGACTCTGGACCTACGACTAAGCAACCGCCAAATATGGAACACAATAAATTGGAGCACGATTTATCAAGTCTTATACATGCTACGGTTTTACGCTCCGTTATCATCGTCATCTAATACGGCTGGTCAATAACACAGTTCTGCTTGACTAGCGAGGATCTTACCTTGAACTTCCTGGCCTTCGGCAGGTTCTTCCTCTATTACGATATGTGGGAAACCATGTAGCGTACACATAAGGGAGAGATGAACCGGGTTGTTGTTAGGAATGGGCGCAATAACCATGGGGGCCGGTGCAGGCTCAGGTACATGAACAGGAGGTTGGGGCGGCTCGGGTACAACCAACACGGCGTTGCGTGTATCGACCATAACGGCTCCAGCAGCAACTGGAGGCGCATGCTGCATAGGATGGAGCGCGACTTGGTCCGGACCTTGAACTACGGCTTGCACCATTGCAAGCCCTGGATCCTGGGTGTTTCCTGCAACGGGGGCCTCAGTTGCTACGTCCCGCGTGAGGTCCCGGTCGCTGGTCGTTGTTTCTTGGTTCGATGCACTACGTTACGTTCCCGGGATGAGTTTTTTAGATGAGGATGGGGTGTTTTGAGGTCACGTCGGTCAGGGGAATGCGTGGGTTGGTGGGAGAGAGAATGGATTAAGCTGAGCGTTGCTATTCGTATTTGTGAAAACCTTACATTTCCGTGTCAATCATTGCCAAATCTATGTTGATATTCTGGTTCGACATTGTACTGAGCCCAAAAGCGAGTGTTAAGACCACGAGCGACTCGGTGTTCAGCTGGATGGGAACGTCGGTGGACTCGTTACCACAAGTAACACTACGATCAATCAAAGCCCGCTAGTGGGCGCCTGCGATCGAGCGAGAAGGATAACCGTCCGTTCGAGTACCGGATATACTTCGGAGTAAGGAACGTTAAAGATATGCTGTCGAAACGAATGTAGTTCAAGGTTTGTCAAGTAGAAGTCAAGCGTGTACGGTCGACTGGTGCTGGGCACCTGACGGGAAACTCGTACAGTATGAAAAGAGCGTGGCAGAATAACAAACTGAAAGGTGAGTGTATCAAACAATACGCTGCGCTAGAACTGAAGAACCAAGGTGACTGCGCTGCCTTTATGCACGAGAGAAACTCGCCCGAGTCATTGCAATAGGTTGGCCGAGTCAAAACCACACGCCAATCAAATTACCATACTTGTACTACTAAGTGGGGCATTCATTATCGGTCAATTCACTTGCCGGCTTGTTATGCGCGACCTGTCTTGTTGTGTGATTCCTAAAGATAGTTTTAACATCTTTTTATCCGCACATTACGCGCATAGAACTCGCGTAGGATGAAAGATGGACGTAAGGCAGCTAGGAAAGGAACCTATGCCTCTCCGTCCTGGAATGAGATTTTTTATCACCATCCAGGTATCAAAATCTTGGTAAAATACCAGATGTGTTCTTAATTCCCAGAGTAGACTTTTGGTTTTAGGTCGCGAGAGGAACTCCTAGAAAGAATAAGCTGGTTAGCGTATCGTAGTCTGGATAGCGAAATAATTAGGCGCCAGCCGTTTGCGTTTTTTTGTATGCTACGCTATTTTCTCTATTTCGTAGCTACCTGGAGTAGTTCAATGCGCATATATGGACATAGAGCGGAACATTAGCGATGATGAGCTCCAATCATTTACGTTGATTTCAAGAACTGGAAGGTACTGCGCATTTACTATATCAAACACTCTGATTAACCATCCCCGCCCCCTCATTTTGCCCCAGAGCAGGCCCACAGCCCAGTCGAATGTGCTCAATGACGAGCCTTTTGGCAGGGAGACTTACGAAGAATGATAATATAGCTAACTCCGGCCTCTACGACACTTATCTTCTGCCCCGAGACAGTGCCTTTGAGCGATCCTAACCGTTCAGTACACGGAGACGAAGCCCGGGCAGAGCGTCGCTTTTGTGTGCATCAATTTTCGCCACGCAAGCTGCTAGATGTCTCGTTCATAATGGTGTACGGCTCCCTGGTTGGTATTTTTAACTTATCAAATTCATCAAAAAATACGCTTTGTCTTCGATTTTGTGTACGGTATATGCTGGAGCTTGAAAATCAGTACTTGCTTGTATTTTAGCGGCGACCGGGTAAATTTGAATATAGTAGCACCATGACGTTCCACAGCTAAATTAGAACACATGGTGGCTTATGTGAAGTTTTTGGAGCTGGTAAATTACAGCCGAAAGCAATGCATGCTTTCCAACGTGCCAGCGTTTCGGGCGATCAACGTTTATATAAGCCATGGCATCAACCCTCGGTCATCGCTTTCATCATAACCTTCTGCACCGCTACCACGCTATGCCAAGGTACAATTCTCATCGCAGAAAGGGGCGGTCGCCTCTTCAAAAGGCTCAAGTCCGTAATTTATCACACCTCGCGAAGCTGGCTCGCGCTGCTAAATCCGCTGGTGGAACCGCTTCAGCTGGTCAAACAAACGGTGTTGATCTGGAGCATTCGCCTAAGGCAGCAGACTCGGAGCCTGCAGACACATCTAAAAAGTTGACTAAAGATCTCGCCACTGCGCAACGGCTGCAAAAAAACGCTGAGCAGCGGGAGCAGCGGGCGAAATTGAAGGTGAGAGGCTGGTTGGGTTTGGGAATCGAGAGAAGGTACTGACTATATGTCCAAATTTCCATGGGCAGCTGTCTTTGGTGACCAAAGAACGGAATGATGCGAAGCGCACGATTCAAGAGCTCAAGAAACGAGATGTCTCAAATACAAAGGAGATAACGATGCTGCGCCAACAAGTTGACCGTCTGAAGCAGCAGAATGGCCAAGCACCAGAAGCGATTGTGCGCCCGCCACCTGAAATGAGCACTCAGAGAGGCTTGAACGAAGAAACGGTCAATCCAGGAGGTGCATACTATGTCTATAGCCTTGATCACTACTCAGCTTGAATGTGTGGCTATTGATGTCTCTTTTCCGCGCGGATGACGGGATGTCTTGATGACCGGGTTATCTTTAGTCTTGCGTTTGATGGTTGAACATGTATGTATGTTGGCTACACGGAATTAATAATGAACACTCTAAATGCATAGCGACTGATGCTGCGAGCTACATGCGAGGAACAAGCGTACGAGTGCAATAAGTCAATCTGAATAAATTCGACGAGTTCGCAGCCAATCCTACCCTCATGCCTATCTTAAATCGAACGCAGTTATGAGGCGTATGTATGCATAACTATTAGTAGACGTAGCTTTCGCTGAGTACGTAGCTCAGTTAGGCTAGGATGATCGGCCAGGCCTGTACTCATATGTGATTCAGCTCACAACGGGTTAGCTGTTCAAAAGCAGAACGTGGCTATTATTCCTGACGGGGTCCGCCAGCGAGCTAGAGGGCAATGAGGAAGTAGAAAACCAAAAAAAATCCTCAGCGAATAGTTAAACTTAGCTCATGCCGGGTCAGCGGTACGTGTCGTGTCGGGCGTAGCAAATATACGGATAAGTGGAGCGTCATCTCTGCCAGGAAATCGCAGCTTTTTATGTTTGCGTCTTCCTTCTATCTCTGACCTCAATGACTGACTCATGTTGTGATAGGTCAGTCTGTTTTTATAATAAAAATGTGCAATCTGGATCGCTAGATGTCAAAACGGCGCATCTAGTCCAATGCACTGGAGCCGGTCATGTGATTGATGCTTTTTTACATACAAAGGTCATGTGACTGATGTGAGGAACCTGCAGGTGATTAGCTAGCCCCAGGATCGGGAAGCCCACATCTGACAGCTTTGACAGGTTGATTATCCCTAGGGTCGTTTTAGGTATCTAAGAAGGCTGATCCTGCAGGGATTGGATGCGAGCTCAACGGGCATGCACTCAGCCCGGAGAGGCACCTTGCCTCATCGCTTAAATACACGGTCACAACTAACGAGCCTACTTGTGCTTTACTCCCTCCAGCCTCCACCTGGTTCGAACGCAGGTCCTTCCGTCAAAGCTACATAGTCATCAAAACACGCCGCGCCCATCCGGTTCCCGATAATTTGTTGCTGGATTATTCCCATATATTTCCGTCTCGCTTGTACCCGGCGCCCACACCCTCCTTCGTAGCCCGTGAGTTGGTCGTACTGGTTGGTCGTACTGGTTGGTTGCACTGGATTGATATTTACATTTTTCCATTCTTCGAGCCGCTGACAATGTTACGCTGCTGGCTCAGGCCCCTGTCTCCCACCCTTATCGCGACACCAAACTCTTCGGCCACCCATCCTTGGATCTGTCTGGTTGGGGGCTGTAAACAAAATTTACTTGCTCATCTAGTGCTGTCGGTGAACTGGCGTGGTGACTACTCGGATGGATGACGGCCTCAGTGCGGTTCACTCTCGCCGTCGACGATGGATAACCAACCCAACTTTTTCTGTTTAGTCAAGTCTGGTTTATCGCCCATTTTTGGAAATTCGTAACGCTTGCTCCGTCGCCATCATTGGAAAGCATACTCGATATCGGACTACCATATCTGGTTGTTTGTCACTCGAATTAGCGCTCAGAGAACTGCAACTCAAGAAACCCCAACCTCCAATATGGAAATCTATTGAGTCCTGAAGCTGCTTTGTTCGGAAAAATCACGCCATCTCGCACGGGACAAAATCGGGTTTCAAAAGTTTTTTCGGCGTATTTTTGGACCCCCAACCTATGACTCATCAAACACCAAATATGGAACTTAAGGCAGGACTACAAAAGCTACTATGTCTCATATACTTCATAACTCTACGCTCCGTTTTCGTCACCATCTGAGGTGGATCGTCAACAATACGGCTTTTTTCTGACTTGCGAAGATCTTACCTTGAGCTTCCTCGCCTTCGTCGTTTTCTTCTTCGATCACGATATCCGGGAAGCCATATAGCGTACGCATAAGAGGGAGATGGACCGGGTTCTCATTGGCAGCAGGCGCGTTGGCTACGAGGACAGGGGCGGGGGCGGGCTCGGGTATTTGAACCGGAGGTTGGGGTAGGTTGGGTGCAATAAGCATGGGATTGGGCATATCGATCAGGATGGCGCCGGCAGCTGGAGGGGTGGGCTGCGTAGGATCGAATACGACTTGGTTTGCTCCTTGGATCGTCTGCATTGGCGGAAGTGCTGCGTTCTGGGCGTTTTCTGCGACGGGGATCCCTTGCACGAGGTTCTGGTTAATGGCTACCGGTTCATGTTGCGGCATACTACATTGCACGCCCCAGACAATTTTTTTCATCAAAGCGCATACGTTTTGAGGATACATTGGTTAGAGGAGAGCGCGGGTGGTGAGGAGGGGCATGGGTGAGCTGAACACTGTAGTTCGCATTTGTGAAAAACCTCACTTTTCTGTATCGACCATCGCCAAATTCAAGTTATTGTTCTCGTTCGACATTATTCTGAGTTCAAAAACAAGTAGTATGTGGATGAAAAGCGACCGGTGTGCAGTTGGACAGAGGAGTTGGGAGGTCCGTTACCTGAAGTAACACTGGTACTGACAACCTGCCGCGCGCTTGCGAGCGAAAGGGATAAATGCTCTGTCTGAAGACAGAGTTTGATTGATGTATAGTACACTTAGGCTTAATATATGCATAGGATGTACTATCGAAACGAATGATGTGTGAAGCTAATTGAGTCGCAATCGAGAGTGGTTGAATGGCTGCGGGTCTTATGGAAGTCTGACCGTAAAGAGCGCGGAGGAGTGGATAAAATGCGTAACGAATTGTATACTATCCTGGGATCGAAGAAATAAAGTGACCAAGCTACCCTTGAGAGAATGCCACCCGATTCATTACCGCAAGTCGACTCAGAACCGCGCCTATTGAGTACCCATACCTCTAAGTAAGGCACTCGTTCAAATCGAACAACTCGCTTGCTAGACCCTTTGAAGTCCACATTTATTGGGTCCGATATCCGATACCAATGCCATGAGTATCATAAAGTAGCTCTACCCAAAATTATAGCTAGGGGCGTGCAGGAGATCTGCAAGCCTCTGTTGAAGGTGTATCCCGACTTTCAGTACCCACTTTCAGACATCAAGCCAAGAGTAGGACTAGCTCCATAAAACAATCAGTCACTCTAAGGTCTAACCTCGTCGCGCGAGTTACTTAACCTTTGTATTCGTTCTTCCCGCTGTAAAATCCCGATGTTATCTTTATATATTCGTAAAGGTGATTTATATGCTGTAGTTTTTGGATGCGTTCAAGTGCGCCATGATATGAAGTTGTAATACTGGGCTCATTCATAAGGTGGCCGATCAAAGTGATAGCCCGTAAAACACAACATAGTTGATTTTATGTCTACTGGTATAGTTACTGTAGTTTCCGACACAATGGTGTCACATAGTAGATCAAGTTTTCCGAGCTGATATCAGGCAGGCTTTGGCGCATATAGTGAGACAATGCTACACTGTTGAGCATAAACCACGGGTAGGGAGAGCTAGCGTCCTAGCTACTACAGTGGTAGTCTTATCTCGAGTCACGGCGTATCATTGAACTTATGTTGCCTTTTTTTCAGAACTGGCTCTGGTGTTTCGTGCGAGTTACGGCCTATCAACTGGCAGATCAATTTTTTTGCGGACATCAACAGGTGTATGCGTCGCCCGTTGAATAGTCGCTTGGTATCCCCAATCGCTATCGACCTCCTTATACTGCTGGAGAGTACTCTTCTGTGGTAGCTACTCGCCGTACTTGCGACAGCTTGGAGGTGGGCGGCCGGGTTCTCGGAGAGTGGTTCGTAGTTCGACCCACATGAGTGTACTGTAGCGACCGGCTAGAATAACGTCGCCCTAGAGCTTCGGGAACCCACACGAGAGACAGAAAAACTGGTCTATGTTTCCAGGTGGGGATGCTGAAGCAAGCATCTATTTTCGCTCATCGGAGCATGTGGGTAAAAATTACGGCTTGGTTAGTTGACGTTTCAAAATGTTCAAAAATGTATTCAGACGGTTTCAGGTTCTACACCCGACATTGTTCTTTATGGCCACTCTGGTAGTCGAATAGGTGTCATGTTTTACATAAGATCCAGCTTTCGTATGTATACAGTATCACAATAAATTTATGATTGAAAGGGGTCACGTGCCATGCGACCTGCCTTCCAAGTTGACCATCAGTAACCCTTGAACCTTCTGAGAGCTACCTTCAGACTATTTAAGCAACTTTCGGCGTATAACTGCCTTAGAACTCCATATGGCCAAACATCTTCCGCACGAAATTATACAAACTATACTATCTCATAGTCGACCATGGAACCTGCCAACTCTGTCTTTGGTTTGCCGCCTCTGGCAAGCTCTTGCTTTTCCGTTCTTATATCGCACTATACTCCTCGAAAGGTACCGGGACGCTACGCTGCTTGTGGATAGGATAAACGCCGAGACTGAAGATACTCGACTTCGGATCACGGATTGCGCACGTAACTTGGTCATTGATCTGCTTACGCCCGATGATGTTCGGGTACAAGCTAACGAGAAAAGATTTTGCCTAGCTATAAGCAAGCTCGTGCACGTTGAGAGGTTAAAATTTGGCCCGACGGGCTGGCTCACTATAGACCTCCAACTTTTAATGCCAACACTGAACCCCCTAAAGCTCAAGTATTTAAGCCTAAAGCTTGACCTGATGGATACTAACTATGTATGTTCCTCCATCTTATCGACGCTGCACCATGATAATCTATTCTTGCTGTTTAGCGCGATGTTGGACCTGTAAGTTCTTCCCTAGTGATAGAATCAAGGCCTGTTGTGAGCTTTAGCACCAGATTTTTAGTTTCAAGGATCTTCTACACATATCGGTCGAAATGTCCGGATATTTAGGTATTGGAGGTAAGTCTTTCTGCAAACACCGCTATAGCATACCACTAACTAGGTTATACAGAGCCCTCGGAACCTGTCACCCTTCTGGCTGCGATGATACGCGCTTCCCCAGAGCTCGAGTATCTCAGCTTGACGTTTCCCCACTACGAACTAGAAGGGATTGTGGAACCCAGCATGGGATACTTGTTCTCACAACTATCGGGCGACGTTTTCCCCCGTTTGCGTACACTTCGAGCGGTTTCGGAGCTAATTTCTCCCACATCTCCTCCTTTACGACACTTCTTACTCAACCATCCTGAGCTGAGTACTTTGGCTTTCAGCTCGCTACATAAGAGCATGCCTCGTGTCTTCGGTGCGGATGAGATCGCTGCTATTGTACCAGCTGTACGACACTTCGAAGGACCAGCGTATCAAGTGAAACCGCTGCTAGAATCTAAGATTTCCGGTCAACTTGAAAGTCTGTCAATATGCGGCAGTATACTAGGTTGGGATAAAGACCTCGACCTGATTATGCGAAATTTATCTCGTAGGCCTCTGCCAGAGCTGTCGGCTCTACGTGTTCTTCGTGTCGAACCGAAGATCTATATAGGATATATCACACACATTCTTGCAGCTGCACCCGAACTTGAGGTGTTGGAGGTTTTTGGATACATCAATGCATTATATAGCCCATCAGAGTACTCGGTAAGCATGACTATGTTTTACGCAGAAGCTGTATCTCACGTTAACGTATGATTAGCAACTGTTTCTGCAAATGATAACCCTAGTTCCACGTCTTCGCGTGCTAGCTGTGGTAGAGTCTGGTGAGCAGGACGACGATAATCTGCAGCCCACGTATAAGAGCGTCATGAATTTCCTTGAATGTGTGACCGCTGCTTGCCCTCAACTCGATACCATCCATCACATGCAAAGTAGTGCATGGGCTGGAACCTGGCGCCTTCGGTACTTTGGAAGCAATGAAGAAGTTAGGGTCTATACCTATCGGAGGATGTGGCACCTATTTCCTTTACTCGGACTACCTTGTGTCGAGCGTCCGTCTGGGCTTGGATCGTGGTCTCGACTTCATGGTATTCATTGACGAACTCTCAAACTATCACTACAGATGAGGATCTCTTGCGGGCAACTGTGCTTTAGACCCCGAGCTAAATTTAATGGAATAGATTGTAGCAGTGTTTTTCTTGCCGTGTCGTACATTCACTTCCATTCCGAGGCTGGCCTTTGCAGCTCTGAGGCGCATATATTGTCCTAAATCAAAACATTATCGACAATCTGTGTTTATCCAGGATTATGGGTCTCTGTGTGGCTGCATAGAAGGCATTGATATCGCCTGACGAATAGGCACGGGCGATCGCACGATTGAGTTAAGAGCAACTCCTTAATCCACTACACATGACAATGTTCATCAACTAATCCACGGAAAATAGACTTCTGCAACTAAAGCACGTCTGGACCGCAAGGGCATAGGCCATTTTATTACCCACCGACTTCCTCCAATCCAGCGCAACGCTTGTGAATGCAGCCTCGTGTGCAATCTTAAGGAGACAAGTATCCATGGTGTCCGTCGGGCACATTCAAAGCGTGCGAACAACTGTGTTTACACACAACTCACATATGAAAAGCGTAGATTGCATAAGCCTCCGTACATTGTATCTTTCATCTTCCCCGCGGTTTAGCGAATAGTCTCGCTGGTCAATACACTCGTTAAGTTACTCTGAATAAATGATTTACGACAAAGTAAACCACATCTATTACCCATTAGGCCTCAGATTTCAAATAAGTAAAACAGAAAATACACTCACAACTACCTTCCAAAGAATCGACCACCGAATTCTGAGCTATTACATAAAATCTTTTCCTACAACTTGCAGAAAGGGAGAGGCACGTGATACGGCGAAACAAAGCTGAATCGCACCACGAGCGCGCCTATGCCTTCAGGACGGGATGTACGATAGATGCAGAGCTCGCGCTGGGCGGTTTTGGCGCGGCCGCGGAGATATTTGACAAGTAAGCAATGATTGAAGCTGTTATTGTGGAACACAACATGAGTACAAGATACAACAAGACACGAATGGAAGACGATCTAGATGATCGTGGAACCTACCACAATTCCGCATCGGTACACCCACGCAGCCCGCTCACCCCAATCACAGTAGAATGTTTCATACTAAGCCTGTCGAGGAGTGTAACGAAAGAATTGACAGGATTGGCAACAGATGGGAAAGGGGTAAGGAATCTAGAGTAAGAGCGTAGACTTGGACGGATTTGGAGAGTAGACAAGAGCCAGGTAAACCCAACACTTGTAGGGTGTTCGTATAACTCAGGGTGCATGTAAGTTCGCCGTGACTGTTGGCTTGGCAGAAAGGCTTAGTTGGGTTCGCTGAGGTCTATAGATAGTCGTTCGAATACGATCTAAGTAGCGAGTAACAACACCCTGAAGATAGGCCGTACCCATGTGCCTTTGAGGCTGCGTTGGGGAAGAAACGACCGCCCCATCAACGAAGCCGGCGCATCGCCCTGAGCGTAAGATGAGCAGCCTACTTGGGATCTCTTTGGTGCTGGTGAAGAGCACAAGTGACCGAGGCATAGTGGCGTCGACGGGACGAGAGGAACGAACACAAGCGGCGTCGAATCGTCCGTACTTTGTACTATTGACCGGATCGCTCCTGACCAGAACAGCTTCTTCGTTAGATGGTAGTCTCCCAACGGCTATGGTCACAACGGGTGAGTCGTGGAATAAGGCTGCTAGAACGAAACATCCAATATTGATACGATGGTCATTGGATGACGTTGCCCTCCGTTAGTCCCGTGGTAGGAGCAAAATGGTGGTGGAACGTAGGCGTAGGAGGCGGGGCGGGGGATAAAGTGGAACTGGTACACTGGCCCGAGGTGGTATATTGATTAGAGCTGAAGCTGCCGTTGGACATTCCTAGGCCATCCTAGTGAACGGCAAAAGCCACGTCTTGGAGGTCGTTTCCGGTCACTCGGACACCAGACATAATATTATTTCCCCGATATCCTTACAGGTCGTCGAGCGTGCCGCCACAAAGTTTAGGCCCGATCGCTGCGGACAAGTCTAGTTTGTTTTGGTTATGTGCTCGCTTCGAGGCTCCAAACACCCGGGGGTGTAAACAAGGAGCAGCGTAGTAGCGTAAAGGCAGAGGGCAGACGAGGCGCTGAGAAAAGGCAGAGGAGCTCGTTAGTTAGTCGGATTTTGGGAGTCCTCAGATGCCGGTAGTAGTTTCTGCCTGGGACTTAAAGTCATTTTGTAGTGAAAGCCTGAGAGACGCTGTCACTAGAGCTGATTCTGACGATTGAATAATTTTGAGGCATAGCGGCCCGCCGTGGAGCGTGCCACAGACCAGCTAGAAAACAGCGTCTCAGATAGGACAGTCAACTGGGGAGAGAACCCAGCGGTCCTCACTTAAGGCCCATTGCCGCGCGCTCGTCGAGCTACCGTAGTGAAAGGAATCAAATCGGTAAGTTATAAGCCGGTATACTTGAGCCAAAGGGGCAGGACCTCAGAAACAAGCGCCCGGAGTGAAAGCTGTCTCGACAGGCGTCAAAGGGTGTTTCCGAATACGACCAACATGAGGATGACACGTGCTGATGCAGCTGATGGGTCCACGACCGAGGTAAAATGGTGAGGCAGTATCGAGACAAATCGAGGCGTGCCTTTGCATGGTCGTCATATCCCAAATCGTGCTTTTCTCTGCATTAGCAGGTGCCCCTTGATCGTAGTTGCAGAGGACCCCGGATAACCTAGTACACACCGATCCTCATATTCCTAACCTTTTCAAAACGCCTTTTGTTACTCTGATTATGTAGTCACACATGGGTTTCCTCCATCCCCCAGCAAGACGCCCTCACCTCACTTGTCCCACTTGCCCCGTTCTGTTACATTCCTTCCAGCCTCTACCTCGGCCTTTACCTAGCCCCCAGCCTCGACTCACCAAACGAACACGAATTTGCCCCTGGCCACTACCACAACCCACCGCACCAGTGCTTGTTGCATAGTTTCGCGTGAGTTTGACCTCTAGAAAGCCACTGCAGCCCTCGCTAAACATTCGTAGTAGTCAGTGCCTGCTGAGTTTGGCGTTACTGACCTAGCACATAGTCCTTATCATAGCATTCGTCCTGGAGAAACAGGCCAGCACGTTCCTCGTACACCCTCACCTCGGCCGACATATTCGGGTAACTTTTTCATGTTCACCTACGCCACCCTCACCGCGACTTTACCCTTTAAAACCCTAACATGATGTCTCTAGTCGGTCAAACTCGTTGTCTGTTGAACTCGCTTCGCTACTCATCCTCATATCCTGGCCAGAGACTAGAATCAACGCATACTCGCCCCAATGGATCTGTTTACTCTCATGCTGGTGCTGGCGGATTAACCCTCTATTTGGAACATTTACATGTTAGCGCCGAGCTGACACGAGGACAATTTCTGGATGTATTCGGGCTTACGTATCCCCGAGCTCTGACAGCTGGATATATGACTCATCAAACCGACGGATATGGAATTTAAACCGGAAGTACACGCAATTGGTACCAAGTCCTACACAGGTGACAATTACGCTTCGTCGTTGCCATCTACGACCGTTCATTAATGATACAGCGGCACTGTTCGGTCGAAGTCCTCACCTTGGGCCCCCACTCCTTCCCCATCAGCTGCTTCGATCAAGATGTTCGGAAAACCGTACAAAGTGCGCATGAGAGGTCCATCAGCTGGATCTCCGTTAGCAACAAGTGGGAAAATCAACGGAATGGGCGCAGGCTCGGGCGCTTGAACCGGAGGTTCGGGCGGGTGGGGTAGCGCGGCATTGGGTATATCAACTACAACGGCAACAGCAACAGCAACGGGGGGTACGGGTTGTGCGGGGTCGAGTATGGCTTGGTTTGGCCCTTGGATCACGATTTGCGCCGGCGCAAAGACTGGATTTTGGACGTTATCCGCGACAGGGATGTTAGCGGCTACGCCTTGTGCGAGATCTTGGTTAACGACTGCTGGTCCATGGTTCGGGGTGCTGGATTGCGTATCACTAGGACGATTTTTTCGAAGAGAAGAATGCGTTTTGGAGGATGGGTCGGTTATAAAAGGGCATAGTTGGTGGATGGGATAGGGGGACCAGGGGTGAGCTACGCGCTACGATTGATATGGCAGAAACACCTTACCCTTCCATATTCATCGCTCCCAAATCTATATGCATGTTTTCATTCGACATTCTGGTTTGCTCAAGTAAGAGCAATACTCGGATTGTAGGCGTATTAGTGTGGTTAAACCAAAGCGTTCACAGAGCGTTACCTTAACTTCCTACGTAACAATCAAACACGCTGCAGCGCTTGTTAATGCATGTACCCAACACGCGGCTGGGCACAGAGCTAGGTGTGCGGGATAGTGCTATCAGACCAACTTGGTGTGAATAGAGTGCGAAACCTTTGCGCTGAAATCGCTGCTGCTTGGTTTATTATCACGCATATATCCAGTTTTATATTGAACACGATGGTGTTAATAACTGCATGTGGGTATAGTTAGAAATGATTTCGTTCTTCATAACTTGGGATAAATCTCCCATCTTCCTTAAAGATTTGACGCTTAAGTAAATTAGAAGGATACCTATAACGAATCCTGTTGCAGAATGTTGGTTGAATGCGCTGAAGTAAGCGACCGGAAACGTTCCGGCATGTATTATTTGTTGGCCGATTCTTTCCAGCTAACGGACGAAAATTTTATCAGACATACGTCGATGAGCTATTGGAGTCTGGAGCGCGCTCCCTTTCTTGGGTTGGTTGGCGTGTAACTGCTGTGTAGGCGGACGTCTAACGTAAACGCATATCGCCGAATATACCAGTAGCATAACAGGCGTTAGTAAGCCTCGTCTTGGTTTCCGACCATGTCTCGCAAGACATATTGCTATTTCTGAGCCATCCGCGTTGCTCAGAGTGGGTGTACAAGTCGCATCCTAGTCTTTGCTCAGTCCACACCTCTCATTCTTTTCCATTCCTGGCTGATAACGGCGCAAGCGTCGGGCGGGTGTCATGTGCCTCGGGCTTCTTGATCGCCCCTTACAACCACGTCATTGGTGGGTCACTGGTTGGCGGGCAGTGTCACACCCAAGCATTTCAGCAAACACATGCTTGTAAAGAAGCCTAACGTTGTGTCCCAGTTCAGGGCCCGGTGCTCAGCATGACTTGATGATGATGAAATCTATGTTTTATATACCGCTGGCAGCCTCACAAAGGGCCAAGGCGCGGCCCATGCTCGCGACTTGCAAGTTTGGCTCACGGGTTAGATGCAACGGCCTTCAGGGAGGGCCAATCGGCTGTCGACATTTACGTGAGACTGCGCATTTACCCCGGCATGGTGGCAACGCCCACTTCAGGTTGTGAGAGGGTTGCCACAGCGAATTGCTCATGCTGTCGCGGAGACTGTTTAAATGAGTTTCAACTCGTAGTGAAGCTAGCGCATAATAGATGACTGCTTGTCGCTGCAGGTACGAATGACTTGCGGGGTTGAGTGAGGTTCTCAGTAGATAGATGCGTGGTGATATACATCTCGGATCCTTGGGAAACCCTGGTAGTAAGATGCGCTAGAGTGTATAGATGCTTAGTGTTAGAGAGAACGTCTAGCTATTACGCCGGGTCTGTATCATTTCACATTGCTAACAAATGAACAGCCAAGCAGACTTCCATGTCAAAGACAGACAGCGAGCGAACGCGTTTCGCCCTGGAGGTCAGCTGGGCTAACAGCTCACCTCAGTTCGCCCCAAACCGCCATCCCAGATGATACATAGACAAAAATCCATAAATACCGAAA
The DNA here is from genome assembly GCA_019623705.1 of Ceratobasidium sp. 428. Lineage (NCBI taxonomy): Eukaryota > Fungi > Basidiomycota > Agaricomycetes > Cantharellales > Ceratobasidiaceae > Ceratobasidium > Ceratobasidium sp. 428. The sequence goes on from WSTJ01000112.1 coordinate 15,710, forward strand.
ATAAACTCCCAAGAGAAGAAAGTACAACATGGCTTGTGTAGATAGTGATCTTGAGCGGTCACCGAGTGGGACACGTACGGTTGGCTAACATACGAGTACGAAATGAATATGTTGTACTGTAGAGAGGACGTGGACATGGTGGTATAGAACACTGGCGAGACGCCAAAAGTCAAGGGAGTCTCAGCATCGAAGGTAGCTCGCAGATGTGCAGACAGGTCAGGAGCTCCGCTCACAGGTAGGTGGCGAGTCCCAGCCCTCCAACAGCAGTCTGGTGAGCGGGACCGGCAAATGTCGACCTATATGTGGCTCACGTTGCTGGCGTCGTCCAGCACCCATTCAAAGCTCCACGGGTAAGAACGAATCGAGTAGAGCCGTCAGTAGAGTGGTAGACGGGGCCGCAAGCAATGCTTTGGACCAAGTCTCAGGTGAAGTGCAAGGCGCGCACGATACAAGCAAGGGCTATAGAATGGCATAGGTAGACTTAGAAGGGCGGGGATAATGCCAAAGCCATGGTTGATTCGGAGCTCGCGGATGGGGAGGAGAGTGACGTGGTTGAGATTGGGCCCCGGAGGAGTTTTGGGCGAAGGTTCGGACCCGGATGACGAGTTGTAAATAGAGTGTGAGTCCAAAGGGAGGTACGCCTTGGCTCCCGAGTCTAGAAATGAATCTACAATTGGCGTATAGCTTACCTGGAGTGGTTTCGTGCAGGCTTGGAAGCATTTATGAGCGAGGTGACAACAATATCATTAAGTATCCTAAAACGCATTAGCAAGACATCAACTCGAGCTGCAACAAGCCACAAATGAAAGACTTGCTGATCAGGTGCCCGACAAAGGCAGCACGTATAGGGAATGTCTTGGCTTTGGCTCAACCGCAGCCTTTAGCTGGGATGTCAGGCCACATGATACTCACACCATAAGACTCGCTGCCAGCTAATGTTCGTGGTGTTGTGGGGACTTCCAAGGTAGTATTGGGGCTAGACTGCCCGAACCCAGCGTTTGTGCGGCGTTCGCACGACCCCAAGTAGTCGCAGTTCAGTGCTGGATAGTTGTGAGAGAGGAGTACAGGAGCGGGAACCGCAAGTTAGATACTGTCGCCGAAGGCCGTTACACGTTGCGAACTTCACTTGCTCCCAACCATCACAATAAAATTCAACTCCGCTCCCTCACTATTTCCGCCGTATAATTCTGTTAAAATTTTCACTTCTCGGAAACGCCACGTACTCACTCCGATGCGGTCGCCCACTACTCTTTCGTAGGTCTGCAATTTGGCCATGCTGGATCTATGTTTACTCTGTCCCTTCTCTTCAACCCCTCCACCAACACCGCCATTTTTGCGTCGTTGCCTCATAGCCGGTTCTCTTCGCGGTGGCACAGTGAGCAACAACAGCGTCCGCATATATGCCGTTTGCTCGATCCCAAGATAGGTATGAATAGGCCGAGATTGCGCCTGAACATCTTTATACACCACGACGCAGACCTCCTTGACAGTGGGAAAAGACAGGAGACAAGCCTCGACGCGGAACCCGCAAATCTACATCAATTATTAGTGTCCACATAGACTAAGAGGAAAGCCGGCGGACCTGCGTGTGCAGGCGATTCGGCCCACGGGCCAGGAACAAACTTAGACTCAGTCTGAGCCGAGTCATTCACGTAGCTGATAGCCAGTGCAGGACCTGAAATATATAGCATCCCTGTGTGTTCCACGCCGACAGGAGAGTGCGTGACAGGATCGAGTAGGTAGCAGTGGTAATCTCTTAGCGGTCGACCAATGGGTAAGACAGGTGCGTCGATACTATCGTGGGCTCCCCAGTAGGTTGTACAAACCTGGAGCTGCGCATTGAGTACTGTACTATACTTGCTCAAGTAGCCCTAAGTTAACCAATCTTCAGTTGGACCGTAGTCATTCATGAGCTGAGGATAGTCCCCGAAACGTTGGCGCTATATCTTGAAAACTTTCCCTAGGGCGGCCTGCCCTCCGATGGACATTCTCAAGCGCGCGACAAATGGGTGGGTTTATTTGTATAAGAGCCACCATACCCCCCGCCCACTCACATCAATTGGCCTTGCACTTCAAGCACTGCTCGCCTTTCACAACCTATAAATGTTAAACGAAAACGCCAAAATGTATTTACCAGTATTCGACATGGAAAGGTAAAATTCACAAAAATACGAATGGGAGCGCTCACCTTACGCATCACCCCTTCCTCCCACCTATTTCCTATCCTCAAACCGCACTACTTATCTGACCATTGATGCCCAATATAGTACACCGAACCAGGAACGCCTAGTCGCTGACCAAGACCCCGCACAAACTGTAGCGGTTGGCAACCCTATCCCAGAAAACGGTGATAATGCAGCACACCCGCCGGTGCAAGCCATGATACAAGGACCAAATCAAGGCGTACTTAATCCCGCACAAATCGTGCCTCCGATGGTTGGCGACACATCCAACGCCGCGCTTCCTGGTCCGGCTCAACCTACGGTCCTAGCGCCTGAGCCTGCGCTCCTGCTCGTGGTTATCCCACCTGTCGCTAACAATAACCCGGCTGTTTGGCCTCTAATGCGTGGGTTGTCTGGGTTTTTAAACATCTCGGTCGAGGAAGGTGGCGAAGAAGAGGAAGAATTCCAAGGTGAGTGCCTCGATCGCACAGAACAATTCTATTATTAACCAACAGTCGTAGATGACGATGGCGAAGCGTAATTATCGCGTGTATCAGACTTGACCGCACTTGTACTTCCGGTTCATATTTAGCAGTTTGATGAGTCATATATCCGGCCGCCAGGATCTGGCAAGACGTAAGCTCAGAAAGTTCTAGAAGTTGTGCTTGCATTGTCCCAGCGCTGACATGGTGTAGTTGTTCCAAATAAGGGAGGCGACCCGATAGCAGGGTGCTCGACAAGTGCTTGAAGGTTTTAGTCTCGGGCCAGGTAGTTCTGAAGGTCTATCGATCGGGGTAAGGTATACCAGGTGGACGCCGGGCTACTTCTACGGAAAAAATAGCACGATAAGGACTAGGTGTGCCTACAGTGCGTTGACGGAGAGCTAGGTGAGAACGAGGAAGACCCAGCACGGCCAGCTTGAACTTTCACGAAATGTTCACAGGTGTCATGTATAGGCAACGACAGGGATTTTCCAAGGGGTCAAAACCATACGAGATCGATCCAACAAAAAATACCGAGTAAGGACTGGTGTGGAAGATTATGGTAGCCAGAGGTGATCTCCATGTCGGTTCGGGACAAGGTAGCGGTTGGAAGGGATATGAATGGGCGGGACAGGTAGAACTAGTGAAGAGGGAGGTGGTCTTGGGGCGGTCCCAGGATACAAGTTTTGGATAAGTATGGTTCGAAGATGCGTTGGTTAGGGCGGGCATGGGTTGAGGGAGGGAGAAGTGCTAGTGTAAGGCGAGCGCTATCATTCGTATTTCTCTACTATCTTACCTGTCTATGCCAGTCACCGCTAAATGCATATAATCGTTCTCGCTCGACAGTTTTGGGCTATGAGACAAGAGTGGTGAATGGAGCGCAGGGTTAATTGGTGCGAGAAGATAGGCTCATGAGGGAGCGCTGATGGACCGTTACGTTACCATCAAGGCCCTTGACCACGACGAGTGCTCACCAACAAGGACAAGCAATAGGTGCATTCCCGTAAGCTATCTAGAACATTCTGAGACAAAGTCTAGATTTTGCAACCGCGCCTTCTGTCCCTTGATAGGCTGTATGCGCCTCGGGTTTTGGCGAGACTGTGAATCCTCCATGATCCCATCTATTTAGTAAGTTAGATAGGCACCCAAGTCAATAGGGGACCGGGGACAAGGACGACAAGATTTGGGAATTCTCCCGGATTTTCCCAGATCGCTCACGGGGATACACCCAATCCAAACCCAGAATCTAAGTATCGGACTTGTGTGTTATAAGAAACATCTGATGTGCTTCGGCACGGCCTACCTCCACGATTCTACCCCTACGCCTAGGTTAGACTAAACAGAAGCCTAGAGTTTTAATTTGACGATAACAGATTATTAACCGGCGGTCGATCCTAGAGCGTAAGCTCGCAGACTATACCTCTGTGCTCTGGAACTCGAAGTGCTCTGACCTAGTCAGTAATAAAATCACCAATTCTGGAGATGAAAAGTAGCTGAACTGGGCTTACAGACCATGCTCTTGGCGGAGAACATAGACATACACTTGACTTATCCGCTTGGGTGTCTCAGAGGACTTATGTCAATTTTTTGGTCGTAAAATCCGTCGACCGAGGATTTTGTGGTCAAGTCTGGTGAAAAGGAATAGACCCTTAGGAAAAGGTAGTATAATTGTACCTTGTTTTTCACATTGCTCCTTGCTCGCGTTCTGGAACTTTAGCGCTCGACAAGTACAAGCTTTGGGCATTTTGGGCACATTGTATTTTGGGCAAACATATTGCGTTGTCGACTGCCCCCACACATGACGGGGCTTGCTCATTTCCGAAGTAAGTCTGCCGAATTGTGGCGTTGAAAAAAACCGGCTAATGATTTTGGGGTCGAGCGTGAAGGCTTACCGAACCGAACAATCAAACTTCATTCACTTCCCAACATCGGACTAACTTCCTTGATTAATGCTGGCACTGAGATACAATATCACGGAGACTGCGGAGATTATGGATCGCTGACGAGGGTATGTAGATATCCAAAGGGAATATGCTTCAAAGACTGACCGCGTAACTCATATCATAGAAATCACGTCATAAAGGGCACATTTAGAAAGGCGTCCCTCGTTTGCCCGATGTCTTGTTCTCAGCGACCATCCCTGAGGTCCCGTCTCTCTGCTAGCGAATAATTCAACGCAAACCTTAAACCTATCCTCCACAGCTATTGCGTGGATTTTTTTACGTTTACCGAGAGTAAAGTTCACCACAGACAGCGGCATGCTCCTTCATCCCATCGCACCCGAACTTGGAATTGGGGTACACTTGTTGGGTTGAGCTGTAAGGGTAGTCGTATGAGCTCATTGTCGAAGTAATCACGCAGCGTTTGGGTCCTTATTTAAAGAGGCAAATTGAGCTCCTCGAAATCCCACCACACCTCGAGCTACGATGGTTATTGCCCTCAATCCCAATCCAAACTTCCAACGACTGGAAGAGTCACTTGAATATGCTGCTAAACACTACCCCGCCAGGACCGCTGTGCGCTACCTCGGCGCTGACCTATACAAAAGCATCTCATATGGCCAACTTAACCTTTCCGTCCAGAGCCTCGCTAACATTCTTGCGTCTCAGCTTGGCTCCTTCACCCACGACGCCACGCCGTTTGTAGGACTTTTCCTCGCTCGAACTCTGAACCAAGTCGTCGCTACTTTGGCAACGTTGGCTGCTGGGGCAGCATTTGTCCCAATTGCGCTCGATTCAAACGCTGTCAGGTTCGGCGCTATACTCTCCGAAGCTAAAATCGGAGTCATCATCACCGACTTCGATCAGTATGATTGTCTTCGTGACTTGCTCGAACGCGTGGGGCGCCCCGACATTATGGTTTTGGACGTATCCAAACCCTACAGGGTTGAATTGGACCTCGCATCCAATCATCTCCGGTTTCGGGATAGTTCGAGTCCAGCATATGTGTTGTTCTCTTCAGGGACTACAGGTGCGAGTGAGAATTTCACATGCATCGGGAGATGCTAACAAAAATCTGGTCATGTAGGCACCCCAAAAGGAATTGTTATATCCCACCTTGCCGCGCTGACCTACTGCAGAGGGGCAAACGAGATATACAAGGCAACTTGTGAGGATGCGTGGGTCCGTGGGGCGGCTTATACTTTCGACTCTTCGATCGACGAGTTGTTCTGTCCTGTGAGTACACTTTTATCACCTAACTAGCCAATCTGAAACGGTAATGTTCATTAGCTCGTTGCTGGAGCGACTACCACAATCCAACCCAATGGCGCCCTATCCAGTTTCAGCTCGTACTTGGGGTTTCTGAAGGCGTCAGGCTGTACTATCTTGACTCTGACGACGGCGCTCTGGCACCAGCTTACAAGTTATCTGGTACACGAAGGTTTCAACCTGTCGCATTCCATCCGTATTGTGTCCATCGGAGGGGAGGCTGCTCTAGGGAAAGTCTTCAAGATGTGGCGGCAACGTTTCGGGGACTATCCTCAGCTCTTAAACGGCTACGGTCCGACTGAGGCTTCGGTAAGCGGTGCTTGAGCAAGCGTGGTCTAGTACTCAACGCGTAGTTCCCAGGTCTGTACAACCTATTGGGAAGCTCACGATAGTATCGACGCACCTGTCTTACCCATTGGTCGACCGCTAAGAGATTACCACTGCTACCTACTCGATCCTGTCACGCACTCTCCTGTCGACACGGGACACACAGGGATGTTATATATCTCGGGTCCTGCACTGGCTATCAGCTACTTGAATGACCCGGCTCAGACTGAGTCTAAGTTTGTCCCTAACCCGTACACTCAAGGATGTATTGTACCGGAGACCTGGCTTGGATGGATTCGAACGGGGTTTTACATTTTACTGGAAGAGCCGACCTACAAGTCAAGGTCCGTAGACTCTCCTCTTGGTCCATACAAACACTAACGACATAAATAGATACGAGGATTCCGCGTCGAGCTCGAGGCTGTTGAGGCATGTCTCCTGTCTTTCCCTGGCGTCAAGGAGGCCGGTGTCGCAGTGCACAAAGAGGTTCAGGCGCAATCTCGGTCTATCCATGCCTATCTCGTTATGGGATCGAGTCAAAACGACATATATGCGGACGATATTGTTGCTCATTGCGCTCAAACTCTAGCGTCTTACGAGATCCCAGCATGTTTTTATAACGTCACCGCTCTTCCTTATACTCGAAACCGCAAACTCGATCGTAGGGCTCTGAAAGGAATTGGAAATCCAGAAAATCTCGTCCCTACTCGTGGCCAGCTCATCGACGGAGATGCGGGAAAGATCAACTCCGAGCTAGCACGACTTTGGTCCGAATGCTTGGATGGAATCAATCTAGAGTTGCTCTCCGCGTCTAGTCATTTCCTACATCTTGGCGGTCACTCGCTGACTTTGATAATGCTCGCCGCGAAGATTTTTTCTGTTATGGGGGTGGAAGTCTCATCCGTTGACTTGCTACAGAACCCAACTTTGGGCCAGATGTCCAAATTCTTGGAGTCACGTGGAGAGGTTTCGATTGCCAACAGGCGCGCTTCTGCGGATCACCCAGCGGCTAACCACCATGACCTTGATGTAGGAACACATCCTCTGTCGTCGGCCCAGGCGCGCCTCTATGTTGCTCAACAAATCTCTCCCGAAAGCCCTGTGTTTAACGATGGACTGGCGATCAAGATCAGTGGGGATATCTCGGACCAGGACTTGTATACTGCGCTCAAGGAGACGATCCGCCGTCACTCTATACTTCGCGTTAAACTCTCTCAGGACGATACCGCACAAGTGTTACAAGAAATTATTCCTTTCGACAACGACTTCTTCGACGCGGTGTTTTGCCATGAAAGGCTGGGTCACAAGGAAGCTGCAAGGCGCGCACACGAGATATTTGTTCGGCCGTTCAAGTTATTCGAGGATCCTCTTATCCGAATTGCGCTGCTGTCGTCCGAGGCGGAACATATCTTGGTGGTGTGCGCGCATCATATCATTTGGGATGGGTTTTCTGATCGGGTATGTCATTGCATTTGTTTTTGAATGTCTACCGATTAACAGTCCGACAAATTAGGTCTTCTTGAACGAGCTTGTCTCACTTTACCAAGGAAAAGAGCTCGCTCCGGCATCAAGCTATTTTGCACACTGCTATCGTTCGCAAGCCGGGCCCGACTCGGATCGACTCTCAGCTCTGGTGTCCTATTTAGACTCCGTACCTCAGATTCTAGAGCTCCCTACCGACTATGTCCGACCGGACTCTCAAACGTTTAGCCACGGCCATAATGTTTATTTCAATGTCAACAAACATGTGGTGTGCCAACTAGTCAATCGTCTTGGAACGTCCCCATATGCTTGCTTGATGACGGCATTCGCAGTAGCGTTGCATCTTAATGCCGCAGGACAAGAGGACTTCATGATTGGTGTCCCATTTGCGAACCGTCTGAACTCAAGTGAGGCTAATGCAATTGGATTCTGTAAGCCGGATTATTGTCAGTTAGCTGCAAAATACTAACGTTCCTTAGTTATCAACATGCTCCCGCTCCGTGTTCGATTTGGAGCCGTATCTTCCCTCGATGATCTGCATGCCGCTATCCGCGCAGATCTTCTATTATTATCCGCATTGCAGGATGTACCACTGGATTCTGTCGTGGATTCCCTTGGCTTCAGCCGGTTATCGTCTAGAGACTCGTTGATTCAGGTGGTACTCAATTTCACCGATGCCCCTGAGGGCGAGCTCAGCGACCGAGCCAAGTTTGCGCGGTACCCGCTTAATAACGGCGCCGCGCACACGGATATGGTCTGCTTTGTTGAGCTTAGCAAGGATGGCTCGCTTGCTGGGGAAATTGAATATAACTCGGATGTCTTTACGCATGGGTCTATGGCATCATTTGCCAGCGCGTTTACTCATATCCTAGATGCGTGGGGCACTCAACCGACTCAGTCAATTCGTAGCATTAATTTCCCTCAGTGTTCGGCTCATATTCCATTATTGCGCGAGCTCAGCCCCGAGGATCGCTCGTTTGGCGGGTTTCTAATTTCTTCTGCTACCCGCCACTGGGACTACCAAGCCGTCTACGACGATAATACGGGAACAAGTTACACATACCAGCAAATATTTTCGATGGCACGCTGCATCCAGGACCAGCTTAGCTCTTTTAACTGTGTCAACGGGGCAGTGGTTCTGCTTTTGGAACGAAACGTCGATGCTGTAGCGGTCGAGATTGGTGTCTGCCTGTCGGGACTAGTTTTTGTTCCGTGCGATGTCACTCAACCTCGTTTCCGGACCGAGGAGATCATTGCGAATTGCGATCCGGTTTGTGTTCTTGCGCATCAAGCGGTCGTCAACAGACTTGGAATCTCGGAGGATGATTTTTCAGTTCCTCTTTTGCTGGTTGATGGGTTACAGAATGATCTCGCGTTGTTGAGCGGTCCGAACACACTCGTAGCTGAAAACGGTGGTGAAGCGGCATAGTAAGTGCACGGGCTTCGAGTGATTCTAGCATTATACTAAATTTTTGAAGTATCATTCATACTAGCGGTAGCTCCGGGAAACCGAAAGGGATTGTGATTGGGCAAGGCAGCCTCGTAAAGCTGGTTCAGGAGGTTTCGAACTGGGCAGGAAGTAGCGTCGCTCTCAATTGCGTTGCAACCAGTAACTTGGCATGGGACGGGGTATGTGCTCAGATATGGCCATCACTGGCCACAGGAGGCTGCGTCAAGCTTCCAAAGGTAAGCCTCTCTTGTGATTGGCTAGTTGTGTCTGTTTTAATGCCTCATTAGCCACACGGCGAGAAGGATGGACAGTACCTAAGCGGTCTTATGAGACAAGCTCCTGTTACCAACTCTTTGCTTGCGACACCTTCTGCGTATCAAATGTGGCTGGACCAGACCCAGGAATGTCCAGACTCGCTCTTCCCTGACGGCATGCGTCACCTCATGGTTGGAGGAGAGCAGTTTACGCCAGAACTTGCGCTACAATTGCTCTCCGCGACGGGTGGCTCCCCCAACGTACACATAGTCAACATATATGGACCCACCGAGGGCACGGTATTTAGCAACTACGGTGCACTGAGGCACTCGGATCTTCGAAAACTCACGCGCTACCGACGAATTCCCGTTGAAAGTCTAGTCCCTAGCGCCGCGATGACCATTGTAAACGCTTCTGGGTACGAACTTCCACGAGGATTTGTGGGGGAAATTGTCATCTGGGTAAGTCACAGGTTTTCTGCGGCGTTAGTCTCCTATTATAACACTCTCGACGAATGTAGGGCCCTTGTCTGATGCTCGGATACCTAAACATGCCGGATTTGAATAAGCAGAAGATGCTCATTAGAGATGGCGTACGTGGTTGGCGAAGTGGAGATATGGGTCGTCATCTCCCTTCGGGTGGATTTGAGATCTTCGGGAGGATGGATTCAATGCAAAAGGTTAAAGGCGGATTCCGAGTCGATTTGGGCGAAATCGAAACGCATATACGCACATATACGCCAGTAGTGGAGTGCTGCGTGTTAGTGCAAGCGTCCACCGAGAGTCTTCAACCACCTCAAAACCGTATCGTAGCATTCGTTAAACTCGAGGACGAGTCTGAGCTTCAGATGGTATGCACTCAAGCTTGCGATTTACCTGGTTTGCTAACGTTTAAATCCCGGACTCATGCGCTATTAGACGACCAAGCCTCAAGGTCGGAAAGGAATCGATACAGTCGTGCCAGAAAGGATGTTGGCTGGGTTACATAGACATCTTTCTCATCGGATTCCCGCATATGTAAGTCATCTCATTTCTTTTCGTAAGATGATCTAAGTGTTCGCTCCAGATGGTTCCCGACTACGTCGTCCGAGTGGCTAGTTTCCCGCTCTCTGACTCGAATAAAATCGACAGGTCCAAGCTACCCAAACCATCCCTGGCTCACCGATTTGTCGCTACATCAGACAAAGGCGCCGAGTGGAGCGCTGAAGATGAGTCTCGTCGAGAGACAATCGAATCAATCCTGGATATCTTCGCCACAGTCTTATCGGTTGGCAGGAAACTCACTCACAAGGATAGCTTCTACGAATGCGGCGGGCACTCTCTACTGGCGACAAGGGTCACTAGCCTCATTCGGCGCAAGCTTGAGGTTCCGCTTCCGTTTACCGCCATCATCACGCATCCCACAGCTGGTGAGCTCGCAGAGTTCGTCGAAACACTCAAGCTTCAGTCTGCCCGTTCTCTCGAGTTACCGCCTCACATCGTCCCACTTCAGCCAGCCGGCTTCATCCGCAAACCGAAGGCGATTCTATTCGCGTTCCACTTCATCGGCGGTGACCTGGATATGCTCCCACGTGTGGTCAACCAACTCGACAATGCTGAGCTTGGGATCGTCACTTACGGCATCGCCCCTGAACCAGACCACAAGCTGAGCTCACTGGAGAAGATGAGCAAGGCATATGCCGAGTCCATCGCTCAAATTGCGGGGTCAACGCCATGCATCCTGGTTGGATGGTGCTTTGGAGCGATGATTGCCTGCAAGGCTTCGCTATATCTCCCTGAAGCGACCACCCACCTAATCATTTTCGACGCAATTCACATCTCGATGTTTGGGAGCTTCGATATGGATGAAGCAGACTTCGCAAAAGCCTTTGGGGAGTATTTATGCAAAGTATGGTTCGGGCCCGGTCTACAGTCCGCCGAGTTGTCGGGAGAAAAAGCAGCGGTTATCCAGGCGGTAGTTGACGCCAAACTCGATTGGCATGATATTCCTTCATTGGTTGCGCTTGCGCGACGGCATGTCATCTTGCCGCCTTGGGTGACGGATGCCGACTTGGCGCTGCGGATCCGCCCGCTGGCCAATAGCCACGATTTAATGGTTGGGGTCTACCAGGGTGGATGCTGCACGCCGGACGAAGCCGCTGCAATTGAAGAAAAGGTGATTGTGAATTTACAAGCGACCGACGGGCTTAACGTCACTTTTGACACTGCACCGGGCTTGGGTTGGGCTCGATACGAAATCATTGATACGGATCACGACACGATTGGCTATCTTCCGATTGCTTCTACTAGAATGTTGTCCGCTTTGAAGAAGCTCCTGGGTCAATGAACGGTCTGTCGGGGTCCTACATGTATCTTTCCTAAAAAAAAACACTCAATGATGAACGGTACATATAAGCTACATGCTAAGTAACGAACATCTATGTGGCCTCGAACACAGCCTGTGAGCTTGGTCTCGCTTGCTGATCTGTCCAGTACATGACTGAATAATCAACCATACTCGTATTCACATATTGCGGCGCCATATATGTATGTAGTGGAAAAATGACCTTGTTCTTTCATAACTCTTTTATTGCTGTCCAAGAGTTCGACTGCTCGTCTAGCTGTTGGGACCGTTACAAACGCTCGCAATGGTCCTTGGTTGGCGTGTTAAAACAAACTCCCAAAAGGTTGTAACCGCATTTATACAGTACCCCGTGAAGGTGGCTCATCAAGAAAACTAAAAATTGCTCGATACACATGTTAGTTAAATACTCTCCCAAATATAGCTACGAAGAGCGGAGTGATATTTAGGTCGGTATGTGCATATTACGATATAGCCTATACAACCCGCCATGAAGTTCCTTATCTATTAGATAGAGCCAGCATCAATCTCCCACCTAAGGTATGAGCACATATTGCTCGACTGATCAAAACGGAGTATAAGTAAGATGAGATTCTTTTGCACTCTTATGAGCTGTACCGATTAGGGTACGGTTTTTAATGCGATTTGGGTTTGCAAATCAGGTTTCGAAACCCGCCCATGTTTCGAAACCGGTTTCTAAACATGGATTAGTCAGAATGATATTGGTCATACCAAATATATCGAGAAATCATATCCCAAATGAACTAAAATTGTACAGCAACTGCGTGAATGACGACAGGTGCAGGCAAATCGACATGCGCTCCGGATAATGGGGTATGTCAATTGATTAGGGGTCTACTAGTATAAATACTTCCAGTAAATACTCGCTCATGAGATCGTGATTACGGCGCTGAGGAGGCGCATCCTTGTGCTCGAAGAGATCTCTTCGCTCTGAGTGGTGTGTATACCCCCATTAATCGTTCTACGATCCTCAAGTTCACTCGTCATACTTCAGTTCTGAGGATGTTCAGCTCTCGAGCTGCGGCAGTACGCCCAAAAAGGCAAGAGATTGAAATTCACGCCATAAGCGCCATAAGCGCCATGTTTCGAAACCGTTTAGAAACCGGTTTCCAAACCTGATTTCTAAACGGTTTAGAAACATCCCATTAAAAACCGTACCCTAGTCGGCTCAATTTTGCAGGCGTTTGGTCATTTGTTCGGGCTCATTCACTGTAGACCCGTACACGTGACCCTCAGCGCTATCTTCCCGCCCTCCACCACAAACTATAGCTAGGTTTTCTAGCTGATACTTCTGTATTAATCAGTATGCCGAAAGTAAGCACTCAATCATACGGAAATAAGAGATTTTAGCCGGTTAATTTCCTATGATCTATTATTCAGCCGCACAGCGGCGTTCTCCCCTCGACCTCGCCGAGTGTATTTTCCTCGTCAGAGGGCACACAACCAACCATCACGTCCGCTCTAGCCCAATGGAAATCTGCCCGTAGTCTTTTGTCTCGCACAATACAGACCTATTTCGTCGCCTGCACCACCTTGCGTACCTCTTATGCCACACATGGACGTCAATTGGTTGAGCAATCTTTGGCTCAAGAGGCGCTTGTTACCATCGACTCTGAGCTCGAATCGCTAGCGTCTGAGGAAGAAATGCTGTGCGGCTTGCGCACTTCGCTTGCGGCCATGAGGAATAACTCGGCGAAGTTTGCTCGCATCAACACATTCCCACCTGAGGTTCTGGTTAAAATATTCAGAATGCTGGGAACAAGCTGCGTGTGTGATAACCATCCTGAGCTGACTGGTTTTGCCGGTGTCTGCGTCTATTGGCGAGATATTGCACTGAACATGGCAGATCTGTGGACTCACATTGACGTTGGGCCAGGTGTTCCACAAGCTGTAACCCGATATCTACTTTCTCTGTCAAAAAACAACGCGATCCACATACACGCAGTTGAGCCAGTACTGGAAGGCGATGAAGATGACCCCAACGAATATGTGTGCAACCGTGCGGCTAAGACTATAGTTATGATGCTTGGTCCCCATCTACCCCGTGTCTGCACCATCGAAATAAAATCTAGCAGCAATAATGGGAGATTTGTCTCTTCCCTACTTGATATATGGTTCGGACGTAGTAGTAGTCTTGGGTCTCTGAGAGCTCTACTCGTGGACCGACCAGAAGTCCACGACCCGATTCTACTTCCAAGAAATTTGGAAGGGGTAGTATTAGCCCTCAATAGCCTTCGCCTGGCTGAAGCTATGTTCAGTTGGGAGAGCAACGCATACCATGGTCTGGTTGATCTCCAAATGGATTTCGCACACACCGGTATTAGCATATCTATGCTACAGCTTGCCAACATCCTGTCCGCAAGCCCAGCTCTCGTCACTCTGAAGCTGGGGTGGATGTGGGTTGAAAACATGGAAGGCCGGATTGCGCCTTCTCCCATCGTGATGGGATGCCTAGAGGTTCTGAATCTAGTTAACATGGGGCGAGACGATGCAATCGCACTGTTATCTTTGATCACCATGCCTGTTCGCGCCGAGCTTAGTATGGGACTTTGGACCGATGACAGAACAGATGAACGGCTCCTGGATTTCTTTGCCCGCTCTAATATTACTACCTTCTATTGTGACGGACATTACAATTCACATAGCTGGAAGCATGACTTTTGGTCCAGCCTTCGCTTTCACACTATGATACTGTACGGAGTCAATCTGGATAACGCACCCTTTGTTCAGCCAGGAGCGCGACCTACTTCGCTAAACCTATCGTCGCTTCCTTCTTCCATCACTCTTCTGGGCTGTATGGTCACCTTTGAGTCTTTAAACTGCCTAATTATTGAGTCTGGTACCCGAGACTTACGACTTGAACAGTGTACCGCGCCCACTGCCCCAGACCTATATCAAGAAATGGCGGCCATTCGAGAATCGTTGTTGGAGCTGTACCCAGATCTCCGCTGCTCTATATCAGACACTGACTCAACTCAACGGTTGAGATGCCGTGCGTTACTGTTTGGGCGTTGACGGCTATATTTTCTTGTCAGTCATCAAATCCTCGATATATGTTCTTTCCTCATACGATTATTTCTGTGTTAATAACCTACACATATATCGTGGCAATATCGAAAATACCTTTTTTAAGAATTTAAGTTGCTGGTCATCCGAGCCTCCGTCAAGTTGTATCCACTTGCTGCTTTCCTCGTCAATACCTTTTAGGCGTACGGCACAACACGCTTCGTCATCTCCTCGCAAGGGTGTGGATGTGAGTTGTCGAGATGACCATTCAGGAGATCAATGCGTGTTTTTAAATCTTCGGCAAGAACCATGGTTGACGGGCGGTAGTTGACCTTGTTTGAAAGACACGCTTAAGGGAGACCACGTAATGTGGATCAACATGAACAAACAGCGCATGTACTTGGCTCTGACGGTACTCGGCAAATGTAAGGTTGCCTACGGCGGCTTACATACAGTAAGAACAGGGAACAGTTGGTATTGTATACGTCGAGTAGATAATAAGACACAGCCCAGACAAAGCATAACAAACTCAGCACAAAGCGCTGATTACGAATTATGGTAGAACGTTGTAGGCCGTATGGAAGGGTAGGATATCATCTAGGCGTAGCGCTCTGCCATTTACTGTGGGTGGTTATTGAGTTTAGATCTACTCTAGGCGGGTTGTCATTCTAACTTACACAATGACCGGAGTTAGCGATCTTCTGCGCGGACTCGTCTTTGGCCTTTGATTGTGAACTACCATAACCCGCATATTGGGGATGCTCCTCGCCCATAACTGTGTGAAACAGATAAGCTGAATAGGAAAAATGCGTCGTTTAATGGCTTACTAGTAGGTATTGCCTCCCATCGAGGCTGGTGGGCTGTACCAAAATTCGTACACCGATAGGGTACGTCTTGTTGATGGTAAACGTTCTTGTGCCAGTTGTTAACTAGCGAAGTGTAGCCATTAGTCTGCGTGGGCTCGCGGAATTTGTAACCGCCAGACCGGCTAGTGAACACTGTGTTGCCGGCGACCATAGTATGGATGCAAGAATGAGACGAGAGGTGATGATGGTGAGCGGTGATGCTTCATCTAGGCCGGTTGGCGAAAGCATTAAGTACAGAGGATGTGGTGGAGCTCTCAAACCCAACACCAAATGTTTTCCGCCCGCGTCCTTTCGGAGCACATCCAAAGTCACGAACGATGGGCAAGCGTAAAACAGGATAATCCATTTCACCAACAGCATGGTCTGGGGAGTAGTGGACACTCAACTCCAAGTGCACAAGCCAACTGGCGCCATGGATTGGCCGCGTGAACAGGTACCAACGCAATAGGCGCTTGGCCGGTCCCGAGACCGCTGAGCGCACAAACCCTCCAAGAAAACACCCAAACTTAGCATTTTAATGAAAAGGCCGCACTGGGGACTTGATAGCTTTCCACACTTTGTAGTCGAACCTATGGGGAGATCCGCATCCAAAGCGGTTCGAAGAGAGCGAACGATCCGCATCAAACGCATTAGGGGTAGATCGCGTTTGAAGGAAACGATAGTGTCGTAGATGAGGCCCAGGGATGTATAGTTGGCACAGAGAAAGCACAGAAGACTTTTAAATGAGTCAGTTTCTAGAGTTCTAGTGCGCTATAGTGACGTTTGTGGATTTCCAGGGGGTTTTTCATAATGCGAAGCCTAGACTGCTAGACATACCACAGCGCAAATACAACTGGGGGTACCGAGCGCTAGCAGCAGCCAAGGAGTAAAATCTCATTTCCCTTTGTTCATTAGAGAGGTTGTCGGGTTATCGGAAGACATGTAGGCATAAAAAAAAAAGACTCGCGAGTCGCGCCGAGCGGGGTGGCAAGTACCTGACGTTACCGTCAAGTCATGCGATGGCGTGTAGATAGCCGAAGAGTAGATCGGTGTTTATCCTGGCCGGTTTTGCTGCTATCCGCTGCGGGACTATGTCCGAGGAAAAATGAGTTGTGGTGGAAAGGACCTGATGGTTGTCGGGGTTTGTATTTGGACTGCCAATCATGACAAACGGCGCTATCAGGCGCCTATGCTGACAAACTGGACAAACTAAATGTAGCTTCATTTCTTTCCCAACTTGACCAAACCTGAACTCATCACTCTCGCTTGGGCTGAACGCTGTAGATCTTATACTACTTTACTGAGTGTTGAAAATCGATGCTCATGCTATGCGATGGCTCAGAAATCTTAAAAGCCGGGGTAAATTGCATTTTCTTTCACCAAATGTATGTTCTACGCGATGAGCACTGTTTCTCATGTATTTTGACCCCCTAGTGACTGTAAAATTGTCATAACCTACACACATGGCCACTTCGATGGGTGAGCCCAAAATCTGGCTTTGGCCGCCCGGAACAGCACCTATCAAACCCGAGTAAGTTGTATCCCATTAGCCTATATTGCACTCCCTCTCCACACGCGCACTCACACTCACATGGTCGCCACCACACCTGATCTACAGGTACCTGATCGGCGACCTATTCGCAACTCATAATCCAATTCCTCCCTCTGACGACGACGCATCAGAAAAGGCGACAAGCCATATCCCAAAAAACGGAGTGCTGAGGAACAGATCGAAATCAAATTAAAAGCAAAGGAAGCAGATGGGCAGGAAGATAGAGAAGGCGAGCCGGTTCAGAGGAAACGGCGTCTACCGGCCTCAGGGGCGAAGCGGACTCCTGGAAAAAAAGAAAAAGAAGCAAAGAGGCGCCAACAAGGCGTGCAATGTTGCGAGAGTTCAGGATGAGGTCGAACTGTGCCATGGTGCCTCGCGCGGGGATGGTTGCATCGAGGGAGACAGGTGGGCTAGTGATAGATGGGCGACATCAAGTGCAAAGCACTGATCAGCATGTATTAGATGCCGATTCTCGTATGACGTCCCTCATTACCTCGCGAGCAAACCGGTAAATATCACTTTCCTCCATCCCAACGCCCTACCGACAGCCAAACCGTTTATTGCGCCTCGCAATCCTACGCCACTAGTAGACTCGCAACCTAACCTCGACGCATCAGCACGATGTCTAAGTTTTGCGTATTTTGGGAAATGCCTGTTGGGCGGCGGAGCCGCCAGATAGGGGTTCATCACGTGTGTTTTCCGTCTGTATATAGATCGCATGTATACATCCGGTTCTGGGGGATTTCTCCCCCCGACCATGTTCTCCAGTTCATCGTAGTCGCGTGGTCGCGACGCTCTCGACCTCGCGCAACAATGCCAATCTGGGTTCAAGTGTTGGTTCCTTGGGTCACACGTTAGAGCTCAGAAAATGGAAAACAGTAAAGATGATTTCAAACTTGTCAAAGATGAAGAAAAGTTTGAAAGAGTCAAAGGAGAAATCCAAGAGCCAAACTATCCTTCTTCCAGACTGCAAAAACAATTGAGGACGCATAAGGTGAGGCCTCCCACTGAGCAGTATTACCGTGCTGAAATCGCCGCAGTTCTCAACTCCAATAGCCGGTGCATACCTCGATGAACTATCCCAACTGACCAAGGTGGAAAAGAACACCGGCCGAATCATCGAACCGTCGCTGGAACCTCCCTCGAGCGCTGGAGACCGACAAACTTGAAGCGGGTCTATTGGCCGCTAGATCGTTGGTGGATGACGATGTCTCATAGACTGCGCGCCGCTGACGACTTTCGGAAACCTGGTATGGTCTAGGCTGGACATGATCCGCCAGTACGTTGAATACGGACTAAAGTGAGTTGCCGTCGACCCTAATCGCATTCGCCCAGGTTATTGATATAGTATTGTGCTCCGGTATACCTTAGTACGAACGTAAAATGTAGCTGACCAAGTTAAATCACTAGTTTCAGCTATTTACCCGGGAACACGTACCTTATTTTAGACTATAATATACGCAGCGCTGTAGTACAAGTTTCTCCCGTTGGCATTCAAACCCAACGTTTCTACTTTGCTCGATGTGATGCTGGATAAATATATATAATAGACGATTAAGAGTGCGATTTATTGAATTAGATCATCGAGACACATGCTGGATCATAGCGCGAGAGGCAAGCGCTATAGGCGTCTGAAAACACACGCATCCAAGCCTCTTATGTCATAAATAGATGTGGCTCACAACGTAGATATTTATCAGAGCACTTTTGTGCCACAGTCTTACAGCCATAAATTAAAACCCAACGAGCAAACGAAAGCGCTGTAATGGGGTCAGAACGAAAAAAAAAAAGCCTGAAGAAAACAAAAACCCAAAACCGAGGCAAAATAAAGCGAAAGAGAAAAGGGGTTTGCAGGAAACCAGGTAAGACGCAGACGGAGGGACCGCGATCCAGGCACCATTGATGCATAAGTGCCTCCCGCTCAGCCACTCAAGCGGCAATAGCGCGGCTGAACATAGAAATTAGCGTCCAAAAGATATCATCCGACAGATTCAGAAGTACATACCCATAGTAAACCGGAATAAAATCGCGCTTAGGGGGAGGAGGGTTGATGATATTGTTCTGGTAAACGCCCTGGAATCAAACATCAACACGTCAGAAAAGAACTATCAAACTGATTGATTGCCACTCACGGCAGCATTGCACATAGAGACCCCGGTGTTGTAAGCAGTTCTCCAATCGCTCGTGCTACATCTACAGATAGATAGTAAATCAATTGAGATTCGCACATGTTGCAAGACTTACGAGGTACGGAAGCAATTGTTGACCTGATTGCAGAAGGTAGAGTTTTGGCACATGCAGGCGTTATCGGTTGAGCTACAGCCCGAAGCAGTATATTGGGTGGTGCATGCTGGAGAGTTCAGTCAGGACATGAGCATCGCCAGGAACGAGCGTTCGGAAGATTGCTTACGCTGAGCACACGCAGGGAAATCACCAGCATGAACAACGGAGGCAAGGAACACGAACAAGAGAACGACAAAGGATAAGCGATGGAACATGATGGCAAAAGGGGTATTTGGTTGGTTGCAGAGGGCGGGATACTACTGAGGGAACGAGTGGAAGGCTCCCTCTGGGTATAAAACCCCCCCGGGCCCAACGAACTAGAACCGAATGACCTTGCAAAAACCACTAGGTCGACAGAGACCCCCGTAACATTCTTTTTCGATCGACACCCAGAAGCACTACCAATGAATGATATCAGGGACTAAATATGATAGGAGACGGTACTTGTCGCACTGACAAGTGCTTGAACGCGAACATATCTGGGATTGGGTTGGTACGCAATTTTCACTTGTCCTCGTTGGTATCGAACCATGTCACCACTTATGAAAGATGGGCATATACTCGCAACTAGAATGGCAGAACTTGGTCTAATGCGGTTCATGTTCGACTGTGTTGGTATCGTTCGCCATGGTACGTCACGCAAAACGTCGTCTTCTAGCCTGTCGAACCCTCCTCGATCGGTTCGAGCCCAATGATTCGAACTCGGTCCCCGACACATCCCCCGCCGCTATATCAAGTACAATAGCAGCGCTTGATGTGTTCATCAACGGGGAAGGCGCTATCATTAAATGGGGCAACTAGTCCAGCCACAACCGACTTGCCAAGTCCCCAAATTACAGCATATGTTTGAAGTGTCTTGTTTAGGAGAGCAAAGACTTACGAAATTACGATAACTCCGCCGTCTACAACCGAGTATCATGCCGATATGCCGATCATCCTGGTTCGTGCTATTCGCAACCTTTCCCTATTTTGACCCTTGAAATAATTATTTGCCCTAGCGTGCAGTGCGTATCCAATCGTCTCGCTATAATCAATCTCAGCCCGGAGTATGTGACAGACTACGCTCCTGGCAAGTCTAGGTCGAAGCACTCCGGGACTATCTTCATAGTTCTACTTCCGTGGGAGGCCGTCTAACCGATTTTATATACCAGTAGAAAGACACAAGTAACAGGTGGACCGGCATCATGGAGGCAATGTAAGTGAAATAGAATATTACTATCTCGCTAAGATATCTCAGGGAGACTGTAGGTTCGAGCTCAAGTAACCAGGACAGACATGAAGAGTGGGCGATGGTGCGAACTTAGCGAGACAACGTAGTAGTTCGCTCGGTATTGCTCGGCAACATTTTGGTAAACTTGTAGTAGCCTTTAAAATGGTTAGAGTACACAAATAGAGGAACTGGGTAGAGCCAGTGGTTGCCGTAACCTGTGTTATCCTTGGTTTGGGGTGGTGGCGTCCAAGCACGAGAGCCGGCGGACAACATTTTGTTTATATGACGTCATTACGGTGGGCCTGTATATCTCCAATGCACACCAGGCTATATACTCGTAATAACTCGTCTTGGAACGTTCCCATATGCTTACTTGACAAGAGTATTCGTAATGGCGCTCATATTTTAATGTCGCGGGGTGGAAGGATTTCACAATCAGCGTGTCGTTTATACAATACCAACCATTTGAACTTGAGCGGGCTAGTGGCTAGTTTACTAGGCCAGGTACGTACATGACCGAGCGCAAACACCAACGAATATATGCATTATCCGTTGGATCCCAAACCAGCTCGCTCGCAGCCAACAAAAGATGCAACCTTGGGAGTCTCTCTTCGCCAGAGGGAGCTCATGGCATGGCTTAGGTGATGATAATGATAATACAGTATGTTATTTATAAACCGCAGCAGACCTGATGGGAGTCAAGGCGCGGCCATAGCCGAAGACAGAGGACAGTCAGGAAAAACAGAGGTGAAAGCGAGGCAGAGATCTACCCCGACCCACGTGAGTGGGTGGTTATGTAAAGATGTGTTACATGCCAAGCGACCCACCTAAACTAAACCATCACCAACCATTCAAGCCTATACCACCCAAAGTAGGCCGCTTTTGATTTCCAGCAGCATCTAACGTATATCAGGCTTGAAATTACATATGAGTAAACAAGTACCACCTGAAATTATACAGACTATACTATCTCATAGCCGACCGTGGAACTTGCCAACTCTGTCTTTAGTCTGCCGTCTCTGGCAAAGTCTTGCTTTTCCCTTCTTATACCGCACTATATTCCTCGACAGGTACTGGTACGCTACGTTGCTTGTGGATAGGATAAACGCCGAGGCGAAGGATGCTCCTCTTCAGATCACGCATTGTGCGCGCAACTTGGTCATCAACCTCGAGGCACCTGAGAGCCTCTTTGATAAATCTGAAGGCTCTCAGCTGCAACTTGACCTGGGAAGATTTAGTCTAGCCGTAACCAAGCTTTTGAACATTGAGAAACTAACATTTGGCCCGACCTGGCTAAGCGCGGACCTTGAGGTCCTGATGCCAACATTGAACCTTCCAAAGCTAAAGTGCTTAAACTTGAAGGTCCACCCACTGGGTAAAAATCGTGTGCGTTATCTATCTGCTTGGATTAGTATAAAATCTAAATAGACATGGCTTTTAGAGAACTATCAGTAATGTAAGTTTGCCCCTATAACTGAGATTATAGCTTGTTAGAGACCTCATCTTCCAGATCTTTAGTTTCAAGAATTTACGACATATATCGGTCGAAATAGCCGAATCTTTACCTGGCAAAGGTAAATTCCTCTTGTGGATCTCAGTTTAGCATACCGACGACTGGATTGCAGAGCCGTCGGAGTCTGTTATCCTTCTGACCGCGATGATACGTGCTTCTCCTGAACTTGAATCGCTCAGCTTGGATTTTCCCTCAACCGGATTGGAACGAGATTTTGGCGGGAGGTCACAGGTGGAAGACTTGTTCTCGCAACTATCGGAGGTCGTTTTCCCTCGTTTACATGCGCTTAAAGTTGTTTCGCGGTTCGTGTCTCCTACGTCTCCCGCTTTGCGACAATTCTTGCGGGGCCACCCCGGACTAAACACTCTAGCTTTTGGTCCAATGTATGAAAGCATATCTCGTGTCATTGGTGTGGACGAAATCGCTGCTATAGCACCGGCTGTGCAATACTTCGAAGGACCAGCGCATCAGGTGACACCACTACTAGAATCCAACATTTCTGCTCAAATAAAAAGCCTAACGATATATGAAAACTTATTTCGGGATAACGAGTTCGGTCCAGTGATGCAAGACTTCTCTCGTACGCATCTACCGAAACTGTCATCCCTCCGTACTCTTCGAATCAGGACGAAGATCAGCCTTAAGCGGCTTACACACATTCTAGAGGCTGCGCCTGAACTCGAGGAACTAGAGTTCTCCGGACATATCAAAAGAATGTACAATGCATCGGAATACTCGGTAAGTTTAATCGCTTTCGATCAATAGATAACCTTGGGCTCATGAAGTGTGAATAATCAACGATCAGCAAACTCTCCTGCAAACGTTAAGCCTCACCCCGTGTCTTCGCGTATTAACTGTGGTGAAGTCTGATGACGAGATATCGAAAGTATACGATCCCAGGCACATGCTGCATTTCCTTGATCGTGTGACTACTATTTGTCCTCAGCTTGATACTATCCACCACATGGAGCACGAAAGATGGGCAGGAACTTGGCGCCTAAAGGACCTTGGGAACAATCCAGAAGTTAGGACTTATACCTATGGGGAGGCGGACCGCAGCTTATTTCCTTCACTCGCACTGGGGTTTGTTAAACGCCAACGTATGCCTGGGCCATGGTCTCGACTTCATGCTATTGCTTGATGAACTCTTAAACCCCTATGTATGTGGATTCTATATGATTGGCTGCTGTAACTTAGGAGCTCGATTTTATTCCATTTCCTAAAGTAAAATCTGCATAGCCCATCTTTCATCACGCATTCACCCTCATTCTGCCTGCCCTGCAGCGCATGAGTCTGGCCATAGATTTTTGTTTTAGAATACGTTTGACAGACTTTGCACGAGCATAGTTCGAGCCAGGAGGCGCACATGAGTATAAGAGCGCGGACTATACGGTAACGTAAACGGCAGAGACAAACGGGAACAGGCGTAAAAAAGGAGGGCAGCAGCGGAGATGGGACCGGCTCCTGAGGCCTAAGTGCACGTGACCATTGCCTCTTTCTTCTCATTCCTCGTCACTAGGGCTGTCCATAATAAAAATAGTAATGGAGTAGATCGGCTAGATAACGATAAAATACTATTCAATAGTGTTATTCAAATGGTGACCGGATATGGATACGATATGATTAGATTACTCCACTAACGGATAGTAATCAAATAGTATTTCAATATAATGGAATACTTTTGGTCTCATCGGAATTTCACCGGAAGGCGCATACATTGGGCCGCCAACGCGAATTAGGAAGCTTGGAGTGCCATTTACACTTGAAAATTGACACTGTTGGCTGTCCCGAGTACTGTATATCTACTTGCGTTGGTGTGATCCTAGTACGCGCGCATACATTGCCCTGTTCCTAGTAGTTCTCCGCGATGCTGTTGCACGCCTTGCAAAGCAGGTTCTCCTTGTTCCTATCACTTAGTTTACATATCAGAGCCTCTTTAAAACAGACATTCGCCATATCGCTTCATAGTGTGGGATTGTGCACATTGATATGTAGAGGTGCACAATTACTGAGCGCCGGGGGAACACGTTGTGGGCGCCGCGCTAGTCGCATTGCACGCGCAACCGTACACCAGCTCGTGCTTGTCCATAGTAGCAGAGTCGCTACTACTCTGTTCATGTGTTATTTCTCGTAGCCACCCAACATGATTGACCGACCACCTCCCACCTTCGTGCCAACCCTGTCGTGTGTGGACAAACCCGCCTTAGTGGTCGCCAACGCACGTCATGATGCGTCCACGCGCCCCCCTCTCTCACCCGCACTATATCATCAGCCACCTCACATATATCCCTAGTCATATGCTTAGCTCTCACGCCTCTGAGTTACGGAGAGAGGTCTGACATCGGTATGGCATCTTACGGTCGTCCTAGGCATTCGTTGACCGTTTTGTCCGACCCGCCGCCACCTACACCGGTCATTTGGAGGCCGACCTTCTCAACATGCTTTCCGGGTGGCTTCATTTGGATTTTGACCACGCCTGCGCTACCAAGGCGGGGCACCGTCTCTCATGTTGCTTACCGGCAACTCTTTATAGGTAACTCGACGACAAACACTAGCCATAGTATATTTTATACACTCAATACACACTTCCCCATCGTTGAAACAGATGCCGCACGAATTTTCTTGCACTTTGCTACAGCTGTCCCCGTCAACTAGCTCTTTTCGGAGCGCAAGTTCACTATGACCGACGTACAATCATCGACGTCATTTGAGACCGCGCGAGTTGGGATATATGCTGTCAGCAATGAACGAGGGCTGAGGCGGACGTAGGGGTAGCTTGCAAGGTATTTGATGTCGAGGAGTATTGAATAGTATTGAATAAATACTAATTAGATAGAAATACTAATGAGTAGTTAGTCAGTAATCGGTTCCGGTCACGTGGCTTGCCATATGATTAATAATACATCCCAAAATAGTATGCAATACGTATTGATTACTATTTTGGACAGCCCTACTCGTCACAATATGCTATCAAACAGGTTTTCAGGCTAATCCTTTAATTTTAACTACTATGCCGAAGTTAAGTACTCACTAACATAAAACAATAAGAAAAAATCACTGGCTAGATAGTTCCCTATGATCTGTTAAGCAAAGTGTGTTGGACATTCGGTCTTACGGCGCTTACGGGTGGCTGTACAGTACCCCGGGGGTTATGTACCCGAATTTTTCATACGTGTATGCTCGTTTCTCGTACAATTTACTCTCTCGCTCGGACGCACGCGTGGTTCGCAAAAAGGTGGATGACCATTGTTAGACAGTATTGAGATAACTGATATGACTGGATAAAGGGGTGTTTGATCAAATGTGTGCTACTGGCAAATTGCGATGAGAGGATTCTAGCTCTCTACTGTATCGTAGCGGGAGACCGTGCGTCCTGCTACTAATTACGATGTATGTTATTGCCGACTTACCGAGCTATGGTGACCTAACGGCCGCAGGCTAGGGAGCGGCGAGTCGCATAGAACACGCGACAGCACGATGGGCCGCGCTTCGTCACCACTACATCGTGGTGGCGCCCCATCTCACACGTCGCCTGATTCTCTCTACTCGTTGCCTCCTTTTAGAGCACGACGCACTGATCTGTTTGGTTGGTCACTCCCACCTGTAGCGAGACAAGCGCGTCGGACCCGAGTGCGCGCGGCGAGAGGAAGGAAGAAACGACTGGATTGCGCCGGAGGCGCGAGCAAGTCTGAATACAACCCCGATAGGGGCTTAGGGGCAGAAGCGGGCCGGACCGGACCACTCCACAACACCACAGGCGAGCCGCGCTAGGACTTCTGGGTTCATCCGTTCACCCTCGCGTCCTCTATGCCCACGTACTGGCGGTTGAGTCGATCTGTGGCACGTGCCACGGTATACCTGACTTGCCGGCGCTCACACAGGCGCCGCACTTGGTGTGGCGTCTGCACGTATTTATATGGGCACTCGGCCTCATTTGAAATACACTGGCTCACAAAACTGATGCAGCATGCGTGTTGATGCTGTAGACCAGCAGCACCTATCAGTGAAATTGTACCATAAATTCTATAAGTAGTGTAGCATAATATGAGCATAATAGAATAACTGAAACGACGCAAAGATACATATTTGTGATAAGAGGAGAAAAATGGTAGAGGGGGTGGTTTTCAGGTCACTCACCCAGGCAGGCTACAGCTTAGTTGTAGTAACGCATTTTGTAGCGCTACACTCTGCGAGTACAACGAGCACCTACGTGTGAAGTTAGGCGCCGCCGTTGTGGAGATATGGGCGGCTGAAAGTGGGCTTTTTGGCGCTTTTTGGTCAAAAACACTCAAAAACAGCACTTTCAGACGCCCATATCTCCA